>CAAKHF010013000.1:0-14956 GCA_901007745.1 Hippocampus kuda
CTCTCCGGGTCGGGGAGGAGATCTTGCCCCAAGTGGAGGAGTTTAAGTATCTTGGGGTCTTGTTCACGAGTGAGGGCAGAAGGGAGCGAGAGATCGACAGGCGGATCGGTGCAGCGTCTGCTGTGATGCAGACGTTGTATCGGTCTGTCGTGGTGAAAAAGGAGCTGAGCGAAAGGGCGAAGCTCTCAATTTACCGGTCGATCTACGTTCCAACCCTCATCTATGGTCACGAGCTATGGGTCGTGACCGAAAGAACGAGATCCCGGATACAAGCGGCCGAAATGAGTTTTCTCCGCAGGGTGTCCGGGCTCTCCCTTAGAGATAAGGTGAGAAGCTCGGTCATCCGGGAGGGGCTCAGAGTAGAGCCGCTTCTCCTCCACATCGAGAGGAGCCAGATGAGGTGGCTCGGGCATCTGATTCGGATGCCTCCTGGACGCCTCCCTGGTGAGGTGTTCCGGGCATGTCCCGCTGGCAGGAGACCCCGGGGACGACCCAGGACACGCTGGAGAGACTATGTTACCCAGCTGGCCTGGGAACGCCTCGGGATCCGCCAGGAAGAGCTAGAAGAAGTGGCTGGGGAGAGGGAAGTCTGGGCTTCCCTCCTGAAGCTGCTGCCCCCGCGACCCGACCCCGGATAAGCGGTGGAAAATGGATGGATGGATGGATATTGTTCTGTCTTGTTTACCGCAGAGTTCGGGCATTACATACTGGACAACCAACTGCATCTGTCATTCTAAACTCCATGTGGTCCTTTTAATGAAAAGATACAGTTAAAAATCACAGTAAAAACTCACAAGAGCTTTATAGAGTTTCACACAGGAGGAAAAACGAGAAAAAAAAATAGTCAAATAAGAAATGAGAAGCGGCCCGGTGATCCAGTGGTTAGCGCGTCGACCTCACAGTGCAGAGGTACTGGGTTCAATTCCAGCCCTGGCCTTCCTGTGTGGAGTTTGCATGTTCTCCCCGGGCCTGCGTGGGTTTTCTCCGGGTACTCCGGTTTCCTCCCACATTCCCAAAACATTCATGGTAGGTTAAGTAGACACTCCATATTGATCCCAGGTTTGAGCGTGAGCGCGGATGGTTGTTCGTCTCTATGTGCCCTGCAATTGGCTGGCAACCGGTTCACGGTGTCCCCCGCCTACTGCCCTCATCCAACACACGAATATTCAGTACGTACAGTAATTGCGCTTTGAGTAGAGACTGCGAGTCGTTGGGCGATGGGGTTGTTGGCAAGGGACCTTCAGCAGAGACAATCCCTGACATGGAACTAAAGTCTGCTGGAATTACATCACAGAGACCTCTCACAGCCATTAGTAGTGGGAAGTAGAGGAGGGGAGCACAGACTCAAGGTAGGTTTTAAAAACGGAGGGAGGAGGGGGGGGGGACTTGTGAGGGAGAAAACGACAGGTGTGTTTTGAGAAAGACACATCGGCTGAAGAGAGAGAGAGACAGAGAGAGAGAGAGAGAGAGAGAGAGAGAGAGAGAGAGAGAGAGAGAGAGAGAAGGGGTGGATGTGGTGGAGTCCTGCAGCTAAGAGCAGTGTGAAATATTCAGAGGGAGCAGGAATGGAGAGGCCTGGTATGCAGTGACGTAACACAGGTGCAATGTCCTCAGAGCAAGCAGGAGGAGAAGCAAATTAATTCAAAAATCTCACTCTTGCTAAATCTTTATGGATTATTTGATGCTTTCACTGTGGAAACTCAAACGCTAATTCTATTCTGCAACCGACTATTATGAATACACACTCAGTTTCATTCTGAAATAGTGAGCTTTTTCTGTAAAAAGACCAAAGGCAGGGACATTAGCAGAGGAATAAAGATGTTGAAATTTGTTTAAGACTCATAGCACCGAATAGGCACCCAAAGAGATGCCTTTTTTTCATTTTTCATTTTCATGGCTGACATGGTATTGTTTTGATTGCTTTTGTGTGGTCTGTTGGCTGATTTTGGTGGTAGCTGCATGCACAGATCAAGAATCCATTCAATTATATGGTGAATATGTATGAAATCCAGGGGAAGTGAGTTCATATATGTGAGCTAGTTGCAGTAGTTAAATGTTCATGATGTGTCTTCAATTAATTCAATCACCTCATGATAACTTTAAAAATGATTTAAAAAAAATGTAGCTGACCGCCATGTTCATTAAACATGTCACTCGACGACAACGATAATGTGTGTTAACTTTGACCTAGACTGCACGATGACATACACATACAGCAAATGCATCTATAGCATAAATCCGGAAAGAATGTAGCCATATCTTTTCCTGTCAATACTATAAAATAAGTCTAGTCTTCCACTTTTGATGTGAAAGATGCAGCGCCGGGTGGCACAGAATACAATTTGGAGAACAAATGGTAGCAAGAAGTGGAGGTGCGCATTTGCCAACTACACACGCATATACCGTGCTGGAGTAAATACAGTATATCTTCATATATAAATCCAATTTATGAAATAATTACTAAATAGGCCATTCATTGAAGGTGTGCCACATAATCCGGTGCGCCTTTTAATGTGAAAAATACGGGATTCTTTTTCCACTTTGTGCCGATGGCATTGCAGTCAGTGAATGCTTTTATATGGAACGACCTCTACTATTGTATGGCTGTCGTTATGCCTATTGTTCTCTCAACCCTTCCTTAGTTTGTTTTCGTAAATAGATATATATCATGCATGAGGAGTGTGATTATTGTCCTTTTCAAGGTGTAAAGTGCCTTGAGATAACTTCTGTTGTGAATTGGCTCTGCCTCAATAAAACTGACTGGACTGAGACTAGATTCTCGCTTGTTCAGAGTATTTCTAAGCAAGTACTCATGCATTTCTTATGAAAGATGTAACATCGAGTGTCCAGAAACATTTGAACCTGTCAAATTATTAACATACTGTAGTAAAATAACATTCGTTAGAATTTCCCTTCATCCATCTCAGCACGTTGTTCTCTCCTTCAGCTCATGCACGTCTGTCAAACATTCAAACCTTTATTCAAATGTAACCTCTCCCCATTCCAAGGTCGCACATTAAATGATTTTCTCTCATAGCTGTCAAATTTGCCTTTCTGCAATCACACCTAAGGGATGGGATTTTCAATATGTCCTCGGGCCAACAGAGGAGAGCCTGCACGGGAGGGAGGGAACATTATGGATGACTTCTTTTAAGGAGGGGAGGGGGGGCGATTAAGAGAGCATGTCCCTGTGCTGTGGACCTTTCATACAATTCATCCCCGGAAATGCTCTCAGCAAAGAAAATGGAGTGGAAGGCATTCGAGGGCACGCAGAGGAAAAGAGATGTCACTGTATGTGTGTTGTACACAATTTAAAAGTCAGATTAGATAAGTGCAAAGCAAAACGCAAAGAAAAATGTGCGGAGAAATTCCCTGAAATCCGCGATGGAGCGAGCGGGTCGACGCTGAATACACGATCAGGTCTAAGTGCTAATATATGTTAGGACTTTCACCGCGTAACCTTGGAGGCGCCAACGCGCATGTGGAAGAGTCAGGGATATTACTAATATCGCTGCATTATTCCAAGCAGATACAAGCCTCTGAGGCCCTATTTTTCATGTCGGATTTGCTGCATGACGGATGTGGCTCATAATCTTTCAATGGATGTCGTGCGCTCATCAATCATTTGATCAAGACGGAGAAATGAAAAGTGAGGGGAGTGAATCACCACCCTCACTTCTATATGAACGTGGTGGTTAGGGTGGCGACTTGGATTTATACTTTTTAGTCTGACTTCAATTTCTCTCACATGTTTAATAAAGAATATCTATCTTTTATTTGGATCATAACTTTAACCCGACGACTTCATATGTTGGCTGATCTACAATATAACAGATCTGACGCCTGTGACCCTCGTGAGAATAAGCGGCTCAGATAATGGATGGATGTTTTATATATATATATATATATATATATATATATATATATATATATATATATATATATATATATATATATATATATATATATATATACATACACATGCTATATAGATATATGCTCCGATCGGCTACCTTAAAGTGGAACTAAACCGCCATGTTAGGCAATAATGACGTTATTTCAACCATGATGTCATCAACCAGTATGCTAGTTAGGTTGTACTCGTTATTGCAACATACACAAGGGTATGTGTAAGTAAGTGCGAGATCACTTGTGACATTATTTGCAGCCGGCAGCAGAGGGTTTTATAGAGATGAATGAACTCTCAATTGATCTGTTTAATGGAATTCTTATGCCATCAACACAATATTAATCAGAATACTGTGCTTAGACTAGTGAGAGAACGTGTATCATCAATTCTGTACTTGCACTAGTAACTGCCGTCGCAGCAGGGCAGAGACATCCACTGCACAGCAGTTATTTTAACATTGTTTAAAACAGCATCTTAAATTTTGACATAATGTGTTTGCCCGGAGTCCGACCGTTGCTAGAAAGTGGGGGATTTTCATTCAGCCCATAGCTGCCAAGCTAAAAGCAAAGACATTTACTGTCTGGGCTAATTACCGGTGTGTAGATTAGCCAAAGTGACATCACAATCTGAGAAAATGTACAGCAGCTCATTCACAGACACATTTTTTCTTTTAAAAATAATCAGCCACTGTAAAGAATTATTTCGGTAAATACTCCGGAGACCCAACTATTTATATACAAGCAATTAAAAAGTTCATTTTCCATAAGATGCCCTCTTTGAAAACAAAGCAGGCAGTAGTAAACATTCACATTTTGCAAAATGTTCTTTTTATGACTGGACTACCACAATGACTAACACAATACGCAAAGACTAAGACAATAAAGAGGAGAAGAGAAATATGCCCTTCCAGATGCTAAACTGGAATATGTCTTTTTAAATCAACCCTCCGTCTCTGCAAAATACAAAAGTATTTGGGCAGCTTGTAATTTGTCTGTGCACCTAAATGAAGTGAAAATATAGGAAAATATTCCTGCCTTTTACATCAATAACAGCTTTCAACCTTTGAGACTGAGTTCACTGATGTTGGACCCCAGAAAGTACGTCTCTGTTGTAATTCACCCAAAAGGTGCTTGATAGGGTCATGGTAAAGCTTCCTCTACCGCGAACCCATACAGGCACCCTGTTCCCACAACGTTTAAAGCATTGCATTGTCTTTACTTTACATGCAGCTTCTTTAATGGCGGCCTTCACACCACAAGTAAACTCGAGCATATATCAGGGGAGAAGCACATTACAATGATGTCCGCACCAAACATTTGTCCAATCAGTCGCCGTGCAAATCCATGACATAATCCATAAATTCAATAGCTCTGGTTGTTCCCAGCGCGAGTGGTCGTGTGGAGGCAAATGACAATCAATGGCAACATACAAAAAAAAAAAAAACAATACAGTGCATTGACTCTCAATGTCTTACGGTAATAGTCCTGATGAGCTTACAAACACACAGCAACTTTAAGCACAATGGGCAAAGTCGTCTTTTTCCAACAGTGTAGATAGATAGATAGATAGATAGATAGATAGATAGATAGATAGATAGATGTATTGGAATAAAAAAGTCACAACTGCATTTAGCAACCTCACACTGTGACAGCTCGAGCTAATAGCTAGCTTACTCCAAAGATGGACAATTAGATCGATCGGCAAATGATATAGATTACAATTGCTTTGATGAGGGCATGAAATGAAAACTGTTGTTACCTATTGACAAGAGATGTTTCCGTCCTGTCAACCGTCATCATTTTTATACAGCGTGTACACAGTACAATGTCCATAGTGCGCGGCCTCTCGTAAACAAGCCAGCAGCATGCGTTCCCTTTTGAAATCCCTGCGCACAGTTTTGCAGTGCAAGGCTAGCTCCGTATGGGAAGATGGTGATATGATTGTAAAGTTGTTTACAGTGGCCATAATTTCCCCCGGGATGAAGTGTTCGTTGTCAAGCGGTTTGCAAACCAACGGGTACGCAAATATTGTGCACATTTGCATCTGAGGTCGCACTTTGCCCACCCCTCCGATGAAACTCTCGCTGGTTAAATTTGCCCGCTTGTCCAATGGGGAGCGGGGAATGTGAGACCCTGTCAGAAGCGCTCGTGCCAGTTTTGGGAATGGCGAGCTGTTTACTTGCCGCAGCTCCCAAACACATGCTAATACCAGGTGTGATGTGCCTTCAACACACACCTAAACAAGCGGGCAGATGGGCCACGTTCCTTCCCTCCAATTGGCTGATTCATTTAATATTGGTGTCTCAGACAGGAAATGTCAAATCAATCATCAGCGGTGTGACAGGAGAAAGCATACGCAGAATAAAAGACAAGGAGGAGCGAGCTACCTCTGTACTGATCTGAGACCGTTTGAATTTCAAGTCGTACAGGAATTCGAACAGAAATATAACTCACATTTAAAATTGTACAAACTTTTCTTTTGAAATTGCACCAAAATTCAAATTCTAATTCAAGTTCAGATTGATACCAAAACTTCGTAATCGTACAAACATTCTCTTCCATTATTGTTGAGATCTGTGACTGTGCAAAAATTCTAGGCAATGTTGTTTAAATTCCCAATTGTACAAAACTTCCCCCAAATATAGTTTCAATTCCTAATTGTTTAAGTTCAGGGGCATCTAACTAAATATTGAACATTCAAAACATCTACCGGTAATGTAATGTAATGCACTTCAGAACACATTAGCTACCGTAATTTCCGGACTATATAGCGCACCTGATTATAAGCCGCACCCGCTTCATAAACGCATCATAAAATAAGCCTCAGGGTTGAAAGAGTGTGACAAAAGTAGCGGCTTATAGTCCGGAAATTACAGTATCTTTTAGCAACACTGTTCACATCTCGAGCGGTGATGGGGCGGGAAAAAGAAGACAAACTAATGTTTAGGGTGAGGTGCAATGATTCAAGGTCTCTGCGTTTCTGGGCACTCTCCCAGTCCACACGATAAATGCATGGAAATGAGGTAGGCAATAAAAGGGTGAGAGCAAATCATTTTCACCCTTGCTATATTTATTTCCCTCCCAGTTCAGTTGTTAAATGCAGTGCTCTGTCAATGCTAACCAATGCACTCGTGTACCCGTAAAGAAAACGACACTGACACACACCAACGAACAGAAACAGAAAAACAACGCACAATACAGTGTATTGATTTCAGCGAGACATTATTGTAATCATTTTTTGCGATGCATTTCTTAGACATATAGTCCCTTTTCTCCGGGCGCATTAAGAGTCTGGTATGTGTGTGGGTGGAGAGGGAGGTGTTACATTGACATCATGACTCAGAGTGGGTGCTGCTGCACGGCATTGCTAAAGAGCTCGTGACCATTTGTTTTGAGCTCGTGTTTCGGCCATAATTATTAAAAAAGAAAATTGTCTGCAATTTTAAGAAGAAAAAAGATGCATGACTTGATAAGCGTTCTTCTGTAATCGTACTTTCGTACTTCATCCATTAGAATGAAGACACCATCAACGCTTCATGGTTTAAAAACACAATTCTCTGTCATAGATCTGTAAACTGAATCAAGTCAGATTGAAACAAATGTAATTACCAATTGTGGGGAAAAATGCCGACGTTATTGCCTTTCAAATATCCAGCCACACTCTCCTCTTTATTCTTCTCTTTGTATTACTATAATATAGCTAGAGCGAGCACGGCAATCCACTTCTACTTGAAAATTGCACGGTGTCGTTTGTGATGCAATACAAAATCATACGGCACGGCATGTTGAGCCTCAAAATGCTTCGATAAGAACAGCAGGGGTCACAGTTCGTCAATCGCACTGAGTTGGGATGTGTGCGAAGGTCAAACGGCAAGCGTGTGGGTGTGAGTTGCCAACTGTAATTTCATAACCATCCAGTTGGGTCACGGCGTTCGGTGAGTTGCTTCATTCAGTGTTGTTGCTATTGAGTGTTGTTACTCTCATTTCTGTGCAGGCTTGTATTTTTTTATTTTTTTATTTTAACCTACATAGTCGACCACACATCTGGGTCAAGTGGAAGCAGTACACATAGAAGACAGAAATATAGGCACTGAATTGGAATTATTTCCACAAGTGGGGTACATGCTTGCTGGCAATCTGGACGACTTTTAGCGACAGTATTTTCCCCTCCTCGAAACCAAAGTCAGCCCCTGATTCTTGGTTGTCTCTGAAGCATCATCTGGTGTGATTGTCCTGTGGTGGGTAGTGTGTTCGGAGTGATTTGTCCTCCTTGGTCTGCTCAGGAATCATCATCGTAAATGGTAAACCTGTTCAGTATTTCAAATCCTTCGACGTGTGGTCAACACCAAATTGAGCCGAGACACAAGTTGACAGTGCGCCCTCCCTCGCTGTATGCGGTCTTTAGTATGATGAATAGATTGTCAGATGTGTTTGTGTCTGAGGGACCGTGAGGCGTCCCGCCGCTGGGTGATTTATCGAGGCAAACTGCAGATGAGGCACACCCTCTCATGGGTGATCGCGCTGCCACCGCCGACTGGTGCACAGCGGAAAGACAAGACGTCATGGAGCGTGGAAGTGTACATTTCATTCAGCAAGGTAACTCTTTCACAAGCCAAAATTCAACCGTACGTTACTATTTGTCAATTGAAATTAGTTATTAATTCTTTTCAACTGGGTAGCAGATTATTTGAGACAGATAGAGATCAGTGCTCGGAGGGAAAAGAGTTTTAAAGCTCCTAAATTAGGACAGTGACTGAGAAAAGACAAAGCCTATTAAGGGAGTAAATGGTCCAAATCTAATATTGCTTTCAAATTGAGCTCCGTTCACCAATAGGTTGGACAAAGTACACATCATTAAGAATCTCCTTCCCTGCGGAGTTTGCTATGTCCATCTTTACTTTCTGCGGGCAACATTATTCCACATCATTTTGTTTGACAAAGACTACAAATACGCAAATGGAAAACATTTCCGATGAAAATTGCAGAGTGTCACACTGCTGACGTCGGTTCTGAAAAGAGCAAACACGCCAAGGCTAAACGCTCAGTCAGTTTAAAACAGAGGACAAAGAGAAAAATGGAGGGGACTAAAAATCGAAAATGCTCTTCAGCCGCTTTTAGATCCAGAATATTAAATTCTTCTAACATTGAGCATAAAAGCTGCATTGACCTCACCAGTTTAGAAGCCCAAAACGAAAGACAGCTTTCCTGTTTTCATACAGGGTGAGGAGAGAGTTGCCTGTCTTCACTACACGCGAGGGACAAAATATAAGAAATCCCTCTCAATATGACGTAGTGCAGTTCCCCCATCATACACATCACGGCTCCCCCACAAAAGGGAGTTCTTCAAAATAGAATCTTTGAGTCCGAGTTGATGTTAACTGTCAATCTAAACAACAAAGACAATTAGCTTTTGTGTATTTGACACAATCGCATATCTTTGCCTCAAGGGTGCCGCTCTTATTAATAACAAACAATGGAAAACACCATTGATTGGATAACAAATAGTGTCACATATTCTTTATCCTCTGCAAAGGCTTTCTGAGAAATATCTAGATATATCTTTATATATATATCTGTTGTGGTGTGAAAAGAATGTGTACACATATATTTAAAGGTGGGTAACATCAACCTTTACTCATCCACCTTCTCCAAAGTCATTTCCTCCGCCCCCTGCTGGCACCCCACCACCCTCACACTCCCACTCGAGACATGAGTGCATAAAACTGTTGTCCTCATAAGGACACTCAACACTTGGGAGGTTTTTTTTTTTGTTTTTTTTTGCCATAATTAGCTCTGGAGGAGGTAATTGCATCACAGTTTTAGTTGACACTTAGGTCGAAACGGTGGAAGGAAAAGCAGAAGATCCAACTCTGACAAATGTTGGCTTGATTGATCATGCCCATAATTTCATTCTTCATTTAATCACACTTGACATGTTAGCAATGGTACGTAACATGTGCTAGGGTATGTGATCATCATCGCAAACTTGGCATGTGCGATATTGTAAAATTGGAGCTTGATTGCCGGCCAGTGCTTGTAATGTGCAACACCCAGTGAGGATTAAATGGGATCATTGACCTCAATGGGTACCTTTTGTTTATAGCTTGCCACTTTATTAGGCACACCTGTCTTATGACATTGATTTATTTTTGTGGCTGCAGTAGTGTAATGTCCCTAACATTTCACTCCTTTCTCCATCCATCCAGTTTCTGATCCGCTTTATCCTCACAAGGGTTGCGGGGGGCGCTAGAGCCTATCCCAGCTGTCTTCGGGCAGAAGGCGAGGGACACCCTGAACCGGTTGCCAGCCAATCGCAGGGCACACAGAGACAAACAACCATCCGCGCTCACAGTCACACCAAGGGACAATTTAGAGTGTTCGATCTGCCTGCCATGCAAGTTTTTGGAATGTGGGAGGAAACCGGAGTACCCGGAGAAAACCCACGCAGGCCCGGGGAGAACATGCAAACTCCACACAGGGAGGTCGTAGCTGGAATTAAACCCGGTACCTTTGCACTGTGAGGCTAACCACTGGACCACCGGGCCGCCTCAGTCTCATCTCATTTTGCTCAATTAACCACATCTATTTTCTATAGTGCTTGTCCTCATTAGTGTTTCTGCATAGCTGGAGCTCACGAAAGGAAGAGTCACACCTTGGACTGGTCGCCAGGCAATCACAGTCCATGATATAGTCAAAACAACAATTCACACTCACACCTATGGGCAATTGAGATTCTTCAATGAACTTTCGATTGTGAATTTCTGTAAGATTGAGCAAATAAAATACCGAGAGGCAGAAGCCGAATGTATTTTTTAGCCAGTCGTGCATTGGAGGTTACACTCCTACTGAAGTTAGATGAATGTTTAATGACCAGCTCCAGAGAAAGTAGGCCACTGCAAATGTCTGATAAAATATAGACAAAAGAATAGATTGAATATTGATACGAATTCTTTGCCTCACTAATCCTCCAGTAATATTTCATTCAGTTTAGATTTAGAAAAATAAACTGCTGGACAACTTTCAAGACATTTCAACACCGTGATTGTTCAAAAGTCCAAAGTGTCGAAAGAAAAAATTTTATGTGTCAGGAATGAGTTGAAGTAAAATTGGAGCGCGAGTCCTACGTGATATATATCGGTGGAACAATATCAGTATTCCAAACGGCAAATCTTATATGCTGCATAAAGCATTTCGATGGTATAACGGTCTGTAGATTATTGTGATCCCGAGATGGATGGAGAGATCGGTTTAAAAGGCAGAGCTTCGTTCTGCTTTAGAGACGCCGCGTGTCGAGTTGCCTGACTTAATCACAATCTCGATCTGACGTTCGCCAAGTATGACGTCTTTGAACGCATCCCAACAATAAGACATGCATGAAAACAGGACATACTGCATCTTTCTGATAAGGGCGACAGTTTGAGAAAAAAAAAAAAACACTGAAACTGACAGCTGATGCATGTAAAGCAAGAATCGCAGTTTGGACAAAACTATTGGGACACCTCACATCACACCAACAGGAAG
Organism: Hippocampus kuda; assembly: GCA_901007745.1. Lineage (NCBI taxonomy): Eukaryota > Metazoa > Chordata > Actinopteri > Syngnathiformes > Syngnathidae > Hippocampus > Hippocampus kuda. The sequence goes on from CAAKHF010013000.1 coordinate 11,431, forward strand.
TGAACATGGAAGAAAACATGTCCTTCGTTGCTCACCTTTGCAGTCATAAAAGCATTCTCAATACTTTCTACATGGGGCTCTTGGTGTATGACACAATGCACTTCGACAGTGGTGTTGTAAACAGAAATGTCTCCAAGTCAGAATCACTAACCTACGCTAACGCTGTACTGTAGGAAAGTCATGGTTCCAGGAAATATTTGTATGGAAAATGCTCCTAGAAAAACAACTACCGGTAATCAAATGCAAAGTGAGGCAGACACAGTGTGAGTGTGCTGCCGTAGTGTAAGGACGAAACACATTTATTGCGGCAATATTTTGATGGTCACTGCCGTGGTAGATACCCCCCTGAACTCAACTGTGATGGCAGACGGCACAGCGAATAGGAGACGGAGTGATTTTAGAGTGTCAACGGTGAAAGGTTGAAAGACGACCTGCAATCGATGAAGATGTTTACTTTATGGTTCCAAAATATTTTAAAGCTCCTTTGCGTGTACTGGAATGCCAAATATTATTCATGCATATGAGGTGCAGATGTTATTTTTGCCACCCTCACATTCTTTCTACAACAGTATTTGTGACACTTTAACAGTTCAGCCTGGTCTGTTGAGTGACACACTCATCAGCGAATAAGAATTGTCTGGCTATTAAATTGCAACTTTACGTCCAAGCCAGCAGGAAAAAGCACAAGGTGGTCGGGAACTTGGCAACCTGGGCCCATTATAGACACGGTTGCACTGCCAAGAGCCCTGCCCCTGAAAAGTTGGGATCATAATATCCATCAAGCTTTCAATCTTCTCTTGTGTTAGCTTCTCCCGTTCTTATAAAACGGCTGCTTTAGGAACCTCAATGCTGCAAGGGGTGATCAATACAAGAGGTTACTGCAGATATGAACGTGTGAAAGAGGCGCAGGTAAAGGACAACAAAAGGCCCGAGTGGAATTTAGTTTTTGTGCATTTTGAGCACCTGCACGCTGAAAAAAAAAGAAAAGAAAAGAAATATCATAGATCTTCCCTTCCTCCCATGCCACCTGATTGTTGCCCATGAGTACAGTATAGTCTTTAAAGAAACTTGCATACAGACGTTCATTATTTTAATAGCCCGTAAATGTGAAGGGGGCTTCTTGGGCCAATAACAAGAAGGATCTCACATTAATTAATGGATTGATTACATAACCAATTCGGTGCATCTGCAGGCAAGTTTAATTAAAGCTTGCCACACTCAGACTGAATCCCTCAATGACACGGTCTACCACCACGGTATGCAGATGCCATTTGTTACCAATGACAAATGATTGCGTGCGTTTTCATCTGTCTGATCACATTCGCCAACTGCAATGTTAATCGCATTAACATTTGGGGATAGGTGGGTATTTGAAATTGCGATAGGATCCTCTCACAGGACGAGCACAAAAGCGGGCTTCGAGGTCAGGTGTTGCTTCCCCGGTGTGCGTCCCTCCAGGTAATAACTCCACACCACATTTCAAGGCAAATAGAGAGACAGGAGGCAGATAGACACTCACCGCGGGGGATCGGTCAGAGAGTGGCTGATATACAGCTTCGGCTCTCGGAGTCGCTACCAGACAGCCCGGATAAAAGAGCCAAACCAAAAACACGGAGAGAAAACTGACATCCGCCTGAATAAAAGATAGACACCGTGTGTGTACTCATCTCATCAGCCGTGTTTTGTGACATGCATTTTCGCAGCCCTTTTGGTTCGCATTCGGTAGCTGTAAGACATCATTCAAACCAGCGTACATTTCCAGCCGCTGCGCAAAGCTGTTGAGAGCATGTGAACTCCAGGGAGCCTCAGTGAGGAAGAGCTTAGAGGCTGTCTTGATCAATATGTCAGCCTGCACAGGCTGAGGGCTGTGATAGACCACTGCAGTGAGGCCACGGATTCGACAGGGGATTCTAAAACAGGGCCACACACTGCAGAGTAAAGAATTGGGGTCTGACAAACAACCAGAAAATCTCCAACAGGGAAAGCTCTCCCGAAAGTAGAAATGCATGCAATGTAAAAAGCCCAATTTATATTTTGAGGGCCTAAAACAGAACAAATTTCGTAACGTCCTCCAATGCTCAACTGTCTCAGAAGTTGTAAAACTCTGCTTCTGTCCCGACTGCTTAGGGAACCGTGCAGCATTATGTCATCTCAAGATTGAAAGTTTATCTTGCTGTAATGATTTGGTGCCGAAGGAACTAGTCAGCCACGAAGGTAAGTGCACACAGATCCATTTTTGCTGATTAAACTGCTTAGACTGCTCAGCATTGAAATGGTTTGCATAACTCATGGCTCTAAGATAAAAAAAAACTAAAATAATGAGCTATAAGGCAAATGGGGCAAATGTGGATTGCATTGCCCCTTTTCAGCCCAATGAAAATAAAATATATACTCCTTAATCAGCAGCTTTCCTCATTTCTGCATCAAAATGTAAAAAGCTCTGTGGGAAATCAGTTTTGCAGTTTAAATCCTGCCATCTCATAAATCAACAAGTGGATAGCACAACACAACATCACTTCATGTTCTCATGCCAGGATGATACAATCAGCAAAATAAGTTCATCACTTTTTATTGCTCCTTCAAGGCATCAATGAAATCTCGCACCGTAGGTGGCATACTGACGCCTTCTGATGAATCTTTGGACTAGTCGGCCGTTATCTGCACTAATAAGCCTCACGCTTGAAGAGCGTCGCTGATGGTAAGAGCGCCGTTTACGGCCTCATACGGAATTCATGTGAGGAAATCCTCTTAGGACTAAATCTGCTAATTCAATCATGGATCTGATATGGCGGATGAAGTCGTGCGATGTGATTGGCCATTAGGCATGAGTGCGTGTGTGTGTGTGTGTGTGTGTGTGTGTGTGTGTGTGTGTGTGCGCGCGTGAGATTGACACGCGAACACACTCGCAGTGTCATGACGACAAGCTTAGCATCGTCGTGCAGCAGCCTTCCAGTATTCCCAGAGACGGGAAAATCATTCCAACCATTCCCATCCTCTTTTATCCCATTTCTTACTGCCTCCTTGATCCGATCACGCGGCTTCGAGTGAGCTTCAAAGTGTGCAGTGAGAAGAGCGGAATGTCTAATTTACGTAGGTCGCTCTCTCTTCTCTCGCATTGTGTTTATCAGTTGTAGCTTGCAAGAGCTTTGGAACATCTGACAAACAGTCAAGACATCACAGACGTGCAAATCACAAAGGCGAAGGGCGCGCAAGTCGACGCGCGAGCATGCGAAAGAGGCGGTGTGATAATGGGCTTGCCTTCTCGGGGTGCTTCCGCTGCCACCGCTGTGCTATTATTTGCAACAAAGTGAATAACGTCTGATGTGTGCAGGAATCAAACCATGCTGGATCAGATCCATTGGGGTTTTAATGTGTGTGTGTGTGTGTGTGTGTGTGTGTGTGTGTGTGTGTGTGTGTGTGTGTGTGTGTGTGTGTGTGTGTGTGTGTGTTTTTTTAACACTAAGAAGTTAATTTAAGATAATCTCTTGTGATTGATTTTGTTATTTTAGAAATTAAAAAATGTTTC
>CAAKHF010013001.1:0-17506 GCA_901007745.1 Hippocampus kuda
CGGTAAGAAGGAAAAGAGAAAAAAATAATAGAAGAGATAACAGAAAATGGAGAAATGTAGTGACAATCTTCAGAAAAGTGGGTCGAAGATCAGCCAGATTAACCGGCAGCTGAGGAGAAGTTATGAGGTAATTTACATTTCAAAAACCAGAAGCCATTCATTTATGTGATTGCACTTTAGATTTGAATGAGGAAAAATAACGTGCTTTTACTCTCAAATATATTGTTATAATCATTGGTTTCAGATGTACTGTAATTATTTTCTGTATAAAAATTAATTTGGTGTTCAAAAAGTCTTTTTTCAAACTTGAGTCTTGAAAAAGAGTGGGTTGTCATATAATCAGGGTCGTCTTATATTCGGGCCAATACGGTAAGTATAAAATATTTTTAAAAATGTAATTTTAATAATATTATAGTATGAATTTGTACAAATGGCCAACTTCTTATATGTGACTTCTTTTATTGGAGATGTTTATTGCATGACTCATTATAAGTGCCTCCTCTCTTTCCAGTTACCGGTAAGTAAATAAATGCCCAAGGTAACAATTTTTTTTTTAAACTATATCAATTGTTATTGATTATTCTTACAGTGTCAATCAAAATAAGTGTCATTATCATGTAACAATTGCACTGGCTCTCATTAAAAGGCAGCAAGTGTGCCTAATGTTATACAATACAATACAATACATACTGATTTATATAGTGCTTTCACAACAGCGGCAGCTGTAACAAAGCGCTTAACAAAACAGTTAACATTAAGTAAAATAATAAACACAACACAAAACATAAAACACGGACAGTCATGCAGTCCTAACCACTTTTCCCTCACATGCTTTGTTGTTTGAAGCAGTTTGAGATGAAAGAAGAGAGAATCAAAGTGTTATGGCTAATGTTATGGCTGCTATCGGTGTGTGTCATGACATCATACATAATTGGAGCTGACATTCACTAGAAATATGACCGCGTTCCACTGTCCTGTTCCTTTGCCAGGCGAACATCCATCTCTGGTAATTGGAAGAGCAACACGGGCTCGGCCATGTTGGAGCAAGTGGCCATGACTGACAAGTGAGCGCAGCATTAGCGATGTTGTGGTGTGGTGTGTCTAGTTATGTCGCACGGAGTCACACTATCCTCTCACATTGTCCCATCGCACGTTGGCGTCCACCGCAGGTTTAAACTGTGGGTCGACACCTGTTCCGAGATTTTTGGCGGCCTGGACATCTGCGCCGTCAAGGCCATATGCGGCAAGGACAGCAATGACTACATCACCGAGGTGAGCGAAACAGCGATAGGAATATTTATAAGCCACTTGAGTGTATTTATATATTCTGGCTGGATGAAAATGTGTGTGGAGCATCAGAGGGACAAGTATGGTCTTGGAAGCTTAATTTTGCCTCATTTAATTTTGCCTGGCCTAATTTTACACCACTGGGACCAATAGGTTGACTGTCTGGGAATAAACTGATTGAATTTAACCTCAATACAGTCTAAAATTCAATATTAAACATAAGAGACAGATTCTTTTTTTTTTTCAGTATTTGAAACAGCTCCCACGTGTCTTAATCGCATTTCAATGACACACTTTTGTTAAAATATCCCAAGGATCAAGAACTATCATGCACTTTACACAAATGTTTGCAATGCTAAAATTAGCCATTTACTTGCTCACAAAAAAGAATATATGCAACCTGGATAACTGAAAAAGCAATTGGCTTACACGTGAAGGCCATAAAACCTTTGATGTGGCCATAAAAAGGGTAAAACCAGACCAAAGACAGCCCAGCACTGAGCTTAAAGTCATGAACATGTTAACCAGCAGCAACATTGGGGAAACCGGGTAAAGGTAAATTTGGTAAAGGAAAATTTGTGGGGAAACGAGATGTGAAAATTATAGGAAAATTCAGTTAAAGTAGAGGAGACCACTAGCAGAAGAAAAACCTGAGCTCAGATTGACATACAACGGCATCACACCCATATTTTGCGGATCACGAATCACCTCATCTTCAGCCATGGCCTGGTTGCCGCAGTGACATTTGAAAGCAATGCATTCATCCTACATAAGAGTGGGTAAGTGGGAAGCGAGGAGGAGGCTTGACCTTTTCTTCTGTTATTTCCTCTCCCATCACTGTGTTTGTTTTTACGCCATCTTCTGTAGAAGAGGGGTGGCATTTTTTTTTTGAGAACAATAGCGCTTTATTTTTAAAATGGATTTTTGATATTCATTGTTTTACTCGAAAGAGTAAATATCCCTCTCATTTTTTTTAAATACCTCCGATCCTATTGAAAGGTGTGAAATTCGCTGGATGAGGCAGGGCATTGTTGGCCCTAATCTCAATGCATTGCATATGACAAATCAATACATACATTGACTTGATTCCCTCTCATTTCCATTGCGTGTGCTCAGGTGGTGGGCTCGTCTATGCAGCTGGTCGGCGATCACCAGGCGGAGGATCGCCAACTCATATCCGAAGTGGTGCTGGCAAAGATGACCCAGGCCCTTGCTGCCAAGACGTCTGCTGCTTCCCGCTCGCCAGCTCGTTCCCCTCAAGGCCAGAAGATGACCGCCACAACAGCGCCCGCACAGGTAGAGGAGATGACATTGCAGATGATTCAGTCCAAGACTGACAGTTTTATTCCATTCCCATTGGCTGTTCCCCTCCCTCCCTGTTTCTCTCTGCCAGAGTGGCGCTGTGAAAGACGGAGTGGCAGACGCTAGCAGAACCACAGGCCAGCGTCCTCAACCTCAAGGTTCTGTGAACACTTGCACCTGACAACAAAAATAATTTTACTTGCTGCCGTATTAATATTTAAAGAAAATCATTATCAAATGCACTGATGTGTCAAAACTGTCAAGTTAGCCAAAAACGTAGGTGTTATTTTTCAAAAATTACCGGTAAATCAGTTTTAGCCAGAATTGAATGTTGACCTCATTCAGATAAGCTGGAGTGCAAATATATAGCATTAAAATAAAACAAAGCATAATTCTCAGCACAGTCCAGATTTTCTGTTTCAGTTGACCTCACTTTTTTTTTTTAAATCAAAGCACACTGTTCTCTTTCTGCAGCGTCACGCTACAATTGCTTTTTGCTCATCTTCATACATCATCTGCCTACAATATAAACCATAGCTTCCAGAAACACAATTTAATTTTCACGGACATCAGCATCCATAAGCGAAAAGACAAAATACATAAAATGTATTTTTTTTATGTTGGCCAGGACTCATCTTCATAATTAAAAGTGAAAACTGGAAGCCATTTTTGATGTGGTGTTTTGCTGTCCCCTTCTGGTGTCAGCTGGTGAAACGCTTTGGTGATAGATTTCTGTTTTTCATAGAGAGAACAGTCATAATCATTCCAAAAAAGTTTTAATTTCATGTGAGTAAAAGTAATGGTGTAAATGTAGCACAACTTGTCTCATTATTTCTCTGTCTATTTCTAGGTGCATCAGTCAAGGCACAGAGTCTGGAGTCATCATCAGAAGTGTTGAAGAGATCTTCCGAGCCTCAATCAAAGGCTGCCCAGTCCCAAAAACCTTCTCCAGGTCAACCCCAGAAAACAGGTCAGGCCCAGAAGCCAAGCCCGGTCCAGAAGTCCGCCTCGGTCACAAAGCCTCCAGTGCAGAGGCCTCCCCCTATGACAAGAGCACCCTCTGTCGCAAAACCCGCTCCAGATTCTGCTTCCTCCACCGCCGCACCGGCCAAAGGTTCGCCATCTTCCCCCGCTAAGTCGGCAGGTCCAGGCTCCCCTGCAGCCTCAACTGCTGCATCTCCTTCAGTTTCAGCCCCTACCACGGAACAGCCCAAGCCCCAGCCCCCGGGCTCCCCGGCCCAAGCTCCGGGAAAGCCAAAGGAGCTACCGTCTAAACCCACTCCGCCCGCCAAGCCCATCCCTCCTGTCCGCAGGAACTCCAAGCCGCAGCTGCAGCCAAAGCCCCAAACGCCGCCTGCTCCCAGAGCCTCACCCAAACCTCAGGCCGCCCCTCAAAACCCGGGGCCCGCTGAGGCCTCAGACGCTGCCTCGTCACCCGCCGCGGGGCAGGTCCAGTCACCAGCCAAAATCAGCGAGTCTCCGCCTAATGTGCAGTCTCCGGCCACGGCTCAGCCTCAGGCCAAGCCCGCCTCTCCATCCCAGAACCCTGAGCCTGAAACTGCCGCTGATCCTGCTGAGCCCCAAGAGGACCAGCAAGCGTCTCAGCCAAAATCCCATCCTCTGCTCAAGTAAGAGCCTTGTAGTCAGCACACTTGTGACCGTGCTCTGTCCTCCATTTAATCTGACACATGAGCTAAACCGGCATGGCATTCAATAGGGTGCAGACCAACACCAAGGCCAGTCTTCAACATACTTGGCAGTACTGTTTACTTCACTACTCTAGATGGCAGTATTGTGCATGATTAGTGGGTGCCATACTGTCGCGCACAGCAAGCTTTTTCCCACCACAGCTCCATCTAACGGATCTCGTGGCTCACTGCTCCAATTTGGACCCAATGCAAGGTGTCAACACAGCTGAATTGGTTCTCCATCAACCTTATTGAGACAGCCCTTGACCTTTTGGCAAAAATCAAGCCATTGTTTTTTTGCATAATTCGCCTAATTAACCAACCACACACAACGATTAACACCCACTTTTTGAGCTTGGTGGAGGCAACAGTGGCACTAAGATGACCTCCGTGTTGTAGACCTGGCCAATATACTGTACATAATTTATTGTGACTTTAGTCCTGCAACTTCATGATTTATTGTCCGACAATGCTGCAGCTATATTGCTGTAACATTGCACCTTTATTACCTTAGCTTTACAACTTTTGCCTCTTGGCGTTAGACTTTATTCTCATACGCTTTGGAATTTTTTCACACAGTGTTGTGACTTTATTCTTTGTGATATAATGATGGGGTATTTTCCATGAATTTTCAAGTTTTTTTACTTTATATTCAAATGTTCATCTTGTAGCATGATGAACTCATACTAGTGCTTCTCAATATTTTTTTCTCAGCCCCCCCAAGGAAGAAGAAAATATTTTGTTCTCCCTAAATGTCCTACGCAACTATCAATAGCATAATTTGTCAAAGAAATTGTAATAAGTACATCTCCGCGTACCATTTAATAATTACTAAAATAAAATGAAATTTGTTATGAAAATTATGACAAAGAATAACTTTTTCTGACGTGTTTTTTTTAGTGTGTTACAAATTATTTGAAGTTTGCCTGAAATTAAAAAATAAATAACTGAACGAGTGTGCCACTGCCACCTAAAGTAGTGCATGTGCAATTACACTTTATGTTTTGTTTTTGTTTTTTTCTGAACATCCAATTTTATTCCCAAAAATGTACGACATTAACCTTGTAAGATTACAAAAACATGCCTAAAACATTTTGGTCGTAACATTACAATTTTATTAATGTAATCCATACGACTTTTTCACACAACATTGCAATTTTTGTTCATTGCATTTTGACTTATCCCTGTAACTTGTTTTTTTATTTATGTATCTTTTTCCTTTGTTGAACGACGCCATACCTCCCCTCAAATTTCTTGCTACTAATCAATCTTGCCAACACAGACAACTGATAAAGTCCATGTCTGGGTTAACAAAGTATGCTAGTGCAGTTCTAGAAGTTCCAATAGTCAAAGCCTCTACGTTTAATGTGACAATGTTTCCCAATGTCTGTCATCCTTCCTCATCCCGTCTTCCTATCTCCTGTCTCCCTTGTGTGCATCCTTTCCTCCCTTGACGCCTTCCCCATTCTCTCTCCTCACTTCCCAGTAAGTCCCAGTCACTGACCAATGCCTTCAACGCCTTCAGCGACTCCTCCTTCTTCCGTGGCGTGTCCGGCTCCGGAGGCGGAGACGGCCAAGACGAGGCCAAGGCCGAGACCATTCGCAACATCCGGAAGTCCTTTGCCAGCCTTTTCTCTGACTAGACACCAACCTCTACCAACCTCCCGCCCTCTAATTACTTCCCTCTCCCACTTTTCATTGGCCAGCGACGGCTTGTTTGACATGTCAGTGTGACGCAGTCTGAGACGTATGTGTGTTTTCAATTTTAAGTGTACTTACTGTACTGCCTATGTCTGTCCGTCCTGCGTGTCAACATGTTTGTGCGTCTGTGCGAGTGAACAGTGACGCACTCTGGCTCGGATGTTAAGTGCATGTCGCTGTGCCAGAAAAGGTGGAATGATGAGTTATGTCACTGATATTCCCTCGATAGCATAGCATAGCATATTACAGAATATAATGTTTATTTTCCCAAAGCACATTAAAGAAACAGAGCTATATGAAAGTATAATATACAGTATTGACAAAATGTATATAAAAGTATAGATGCAGTACACACATACACAAGCTTTTATCTGTGACATAACTCGCCCGTGAGTGGCTGGATGTGTAAGCGTTTTAACTACTAGTGATATACTTGATGGCTTCCCTCGTGATTTTCGTAGTAAACCCATTTTTCGATCCCTCTCAGTGAAATTGTGTGTGATTTTAAAAAAGCAAAACAAAAAATCCCACATCGAATATGTTTCTGTGTAAATCCAACCTTGGTGTCTCATCTGCCGACTGCCTATCGATGTGAGGGAATTTGTGATATTTTTCTCTTTGTGTGTGTGCGTGTGAATATATATAGATATATATATATATATGTATGTATGTTTGTATGTATGTATGTATGTATGTATGTATGTGTGCATGTGTGTGGTGTGTTTGCATGGCTCCTTCCAGAGGCTCCGCCATGATCTTTGGAGTGTCTGCCAGGAGCCCTACCAGTGTTGACTTTTGCCTTTCGTTGCCTCTCTCTCTTTCTCTTTATCTCTCTCTCTAGATGTTGTAGCCTTTTATCGTGTATTCAAGTCACAGCTTTGTTAGCTGTGCAGACCTGAGTTGACTTGAAATTCATTCATCGGTTAATTACAAAAACAAGGGGGCAAGACCGAGGCTTCCGATTCAACTTTCTCCTTTAAGCTCCACGATTCAAAACGCAGAAGGGCCAATCACAGAGTGGCACAGAATTCATAGATAACCTTTTTTAAAAACCGGTAGTTGTGCTTATTTTATTATTGTATCGTATTATTGTATTGTGTTTCCAAGAAGCTAATCAACTACAGATAAACAGAGAATGTGGCTAAAGCTATGCGCTCATCACCGTAGTCATTTGAATCCTTTCTTTCTCTGCTTCAAGGTAAAAAAAATGTGCTTGTATAACACGTAAAAAAGGTATGCTGTTTTTAACCTAAAACACACACTATTAAGATAAGGACTACTGGGGTGACCATCTCTCTTGTTACCAAATTTAACCAGCAAAGCTAAGCTAAGCAAGCTAATCTGAGAGGTTATGTTTTCAAAACCTCAAATGAATCCATAAGAATGCAGTCTTTATTTAAAGCAATGTGATGAAGGTGATTTGGACCCTATCAAATATTAAATGAATGCATTTCAAAGAGGAAAAAGACGCATGTCTGTTGTCGTGATTGGTGAATTTCTTGTTTCACCTCGTGTCGATCTTTCTACGGTATCGTAAGTTGTTAATTATGCTCATAAGAAGACATTGAGACAGTAGTGCAATAACACCCTGACATGACTGTTGAATGGTGTCAACCTATTATCAATATGAATATGAACATCCATGTGAGACTTGTGGATCTTTTAGACATCTTCCCCTTTGACATTCCTTGATGTGAGGACCGACTCTGCAGCTTCAACAGTGAAATTGACAAAGAAGAAGAAGGGGGATTTGACACGAGCAATCTTTGGTCTCATTTAAACTAGTCTAACTATTTCCCCCCATTAGTGCGGTTAGTTCATTCAGTCACCGACCAATCAACAGGTACGGGTCAACTTCTTGGTCTTCCACTGCAAAGGCTGTGAACAAAGTTGTAATGCTGAACCGTATCTTTGGTGTTCACACTTGAGATGAATTGAACCTGAGTTTGGTGGAATTCATTTGTTAAACTATTTCAAACCACAACTGAATGGCGTCGAGTAAGGCTGTGTCAACAATCAGGCTTGGATGGGTTAAATAAATTTCAGCTGGTTATTCGACCCATGGTGTGCACGAGATAAACGCACCGTGACCACTTCTGGTTGTGTTCACACATTTGGTTTTGGTTTGGATGAACTCTGGTCTGATTGCTCTGCTAGTACAATTGATTGTGTGAACATCTTCTTAACTCTGGTTCTCAAGGAACAAGCCGATCAAAACCGCTTGGGAGGTTGTCTTGATCCGCTTGCAAGTGAACCCTGGTCCTGTTTGATTAACTTTATGGTGGCTTGATTAGGCTCAAGCATCTGAGGATCTCTTAGCAGGAGTTACTTGGTCAAGTATTAACATCTATCAATGGAACCGCTTAAGAAAGTAGAGTCGAGTCCAATCACAAGTATGGTTCGGTTCACTATATCTCAAGTGTTAACACGTCCCTTTATCAGGAACTCTGGTGTGATTGCTCTACTATTGTCTGTTTTGTCATTTATGACCACGATCAATAGACTCACTTGAAGTGATGTCAGCCACATTGCAAGCAAGCTCTGATGCTGTTCGGTTCAATAAATGTCAAGGATAAATTCTACACTTGTCAGATTTGATTCCATTAAAAGTAACTCTTGTGCGGTTGTTCTGTTGGTACAATTAATTTGATCAAGTGTGAACACAGATCAATGGAACCACTTGAAAAGGTAGTCTTGGCCGCATTGAAAGTGAACACTGGTAGGTCAGGTTCATTTTATCTCAAGTTTGAAAACTGCAAAGGAACAGACCAGAGTAAAAATGACAACATAAGCATATGGAAATCATTGGTTTAGAACCGTACCTCGCTTCACGGCGGTGGAATACAAGCTCAAGTCTGATGAGAACCAATCAGGCCAAAGGGTGCTAGCCCATTAAGAGTGAACTAGTTCCGAATTAAAAGGCTGCCCGGACAGGATCCTCTTGTGTTTAGTGTGCACCGTCGTGTCAATGTGTCATTAAGTGTATATCCCTCATCATGTTGCCAACAAGTAACCTTATTGTATGTGTGAATGTATGTATGGATGGATTTATCGTATGAACAGACGGGTGACGAAAAAAGGAGAAATCTGGTTCAAGAGAGCAGAAAAGTCTTGTGTGTCCAGTATTTAATCATGGAAATAATAAGACAGCTAAATCTAACCGTAATGTTATGATTTCTTAATAGCACCGTCATGTTTGCCTGTCAGTGGTTGAGATTATGCTATGTTGGTTTTAACACTCACTTGTCGCCCATCTGTATGTGCCATCTCAGGAGTTCATTTATTTTGTAATAAATGGATTAATTTATTTATTTTTGGGAGGCTCTATATTTACGTCAATCTAGTAACAGATTTTGTTTTTTGTAGTGACTGTTTATATTTGTAACCGCAAAATAGTGCTTTGCATGACCTGGTGACTGATGACGCTGTCATTTATGTACAGATGATTCACGTTAATAAAGATGTGGCTCCATCTTCCCTCAGATAAAATCAAATTTGATTCTGCTGTGGGCTTGTACCTGCTCATTTGTCCACCAGATGGCAATCTACGCTTGTGAAAATGTCGTGTGGTACTTTATTCATTAGTATATGCACAGTCGACTACAGCACAGTCGACTACATGACTACCAGCCCTTGTGGTTCATGGGACTTAAACTTATGTGATATAATATTAAACACAACTCACAAGTATAATATGCGGTATAACATTTAAATATGGCTGCTAACGCTGGTGGTGGCGAGCATGGCCAACTAACGGTTTACATCTTCACTCCCTGCACTCACACAATGGGCTCAAAAGCACAACCCTTGTTGCAAAAATACCCAAATCAAAACCCATGCATTTATCTAGCCATTCATTTTCGATTTGTAATGACTGTAACCCATCGAAATGTTTGAAGGCCTTATATTATCACATCTACACACAAAAAAATGGTGGATAACTAGTAAAATCAGAGTCCACTAAATAAGTGTTCGACTATTTTTCTATTTATTTTCACGAAAGGATTGGTAACGAAAATGCGTATAATATCTCATGTTTCAGTGTTGTCAAGAGTGAAGATAATTTGTAAGCATCAAGTTGACATACATGGTTTGCCTTTGTGGGCCACCTAAAATGATGTCACTAGTCGGATCTGGCCCTCAGGCCTTGAGTCTGACACATATAGAGCAGATGTTTGCTTCTTTTTACCGAAATGTTGCTTAAAATCTAATTGCAAAGTTGTTCACAAGGAAAAAAATCTTATTGTGTTCTTATCGCTGTGTGTGGTGTACCTTAAAACATCACGAATCTCCTCTCCCAAACCAGATGTCCATGGCTTGGAGGAATTCAGCGTTAATGACACATAAGTAAATACAGAACAGGTTTAACATTTACAATCTTTGATTTTGACTGTTTTTCCGAGCAGATCGATGAGGGAAAATCACTCTCAACACACTCCACCCCGCGGGATAACTGTTCAGGATAATCTTGGAGGCATCCAAGAATCAATCCTTTGCTGACTTTGATTGGAAGGAATGCGCAACTTTAGCTCGATTGTTGATATGTGTGCATGCTGCCTTACTTGAAAGCCGCGTAGGCGAGTCTTGTGCAAATGGGAAACGATGGAACATTTTGAAATACCAAAGTCTTCCACCCACGGGAAATAAGAACTGCTGGGATTTGTTCACAGGAATTACAGATTAGACAGCAAAATACTCTCGAGAGAACACGTGTATGTTCAGAGTAACAGTCATACAATGGACTAGCACCAAGTACTAATATTAAGATATTTGTTGAACACGGTTGCGGGCTATTCATATTCCATTGTTGCAGTAAATAGTCAAACTTTTACTTCTAGCTATCACTGACATCAAAAAGAATTTAGTTGAACCATGGGGGCATCACAAATGTCAAATAATCTAATTTATCTGACCACAGTACATAATAGATATAGAATTAGACATGGCTAGTCTGCTCTTTTTTCCCCACTAAATTAAACAATTCAGTGCACTGGCGACCAGTTCAGGGTGTAGTCTGCCTTCCGTTTGAAGTCAGCTGGGATAGGCTCCAGCAACTCCCCTGTTCAGGATGAGCGGTGTTGAAAGTGGATGGATGGATAGATAGTTGTTGTTGTTAAATATATGATATAAATATAATTTAAAAATATTCACAACAATAAAATATATCTACCTTCAAATATCAATGTCAGCGTCATATAGTGTTAGGCGGAAGAATTTCAAAAGTTATTCGTCGAGATGGGAGAAGGTACAAAATTATTGGCTCTGTATCCTAATTTTTTTTTTTGATTGTGTGCTACGAGATTGACTCAATAAAGTTGGGGAAACATTTCTTTAGCTGACATTGAGGGATCCGACTATTTTGTGGGGAACATCAAATATCAGTTTGTTGGTTTAAGAATGTCCGGGAAGTAGCCAGTTGTCAGTGGAACTGACGCTTGTTTGTTTATTGAACATAAAAACATGTACAGTAATAAATTGACAGAAAGTAAGGTAAGTAAATAGTAAAAAGGAAAGAGAAATCAATCATCATACAACACAATTATTATGTTCAAAGGAGTAGGAAGAAGTAAAAAACGTATGTAGTCCTACCCCAGGTTATGTATTTATATATATATAAATAGATAATTTTTAAGCATCGAAAATTAACTTTTCCACTTTATAGGTCACAAATATTCTACTGGTTATGAAGTGAACCATGGAGCGACATTTCGCTACTGCGAAGTTCGCTGCCGACTTGCTAGTTCTCTTCAAAAACGAGTGGTGTAAAAAGTATTTTCACTGAAAGCAGTAGTTGCATTTCATATTCTTGTTTCGTGAGCAAACGATGGGTTTGGTTGAGTTTTCACAACTTGAAAAGCGAAGCCGGAGCGAACAAGCCAAACTCGTTTCATTGGATTTATATCACCGGAAAACAACGACTGCTTGTTGTGTAATTGAGTACATTTGGCGCTTCAACGGCGCCTCCGAGATGGATGCGAGGAGGAGGAGGAGGAGGAGCGGGGGCAGAGGCTGACGAGAGGCCGGCATCGGAGTAGCGGAGGTGGACACAACTGGGAGAAGCCACCGTGGAGAAGAAACAGAGCTCCGCAGCGGATTAAAAATTAAGACGGGTAAGTTTTTGTTCCACCTTGGCGTGATGTGGGGGTGGGTGTGCTGACAACTTATTTCCTTTATTTTATTTTATTTTATTTTTTACCGAACCGAGCGGTACTTTTCGGGTCGTTTAAACCGTTCGCTGCTCACTTGGCTGGGCGAGGCGTCCACCGGGACACGGGGGTGGTGGGTGGCAGTGATGGGTGACTAGGGGGGTGCGGTTAAAGGACTCACCAGTGGCAGCCTGTCAGGTGCTCTTGGTCCACACTTTGACTGTGACTTTGACATGCAAACACCAGGCAGAGACTTTAACAATCAAGCTGGTCGTAGTTATTTAGGTAAGTTTTCTGTATTTGTGTGTTTTTTAATCTCTTTTTCTTATGTGGGTGTGATTCAATGATCTGTCATGTAGTGTAGAATGATGTTGCTCAACCTTCTTTCCGACATTGTTTTGTTGAAAAGGTGCTTTGTTTGTCATGACTCATCACAATGTGGACATGGATGCACATTTGCTGAGTCACTGCAGAGTGGTGAAATTGCACTTTCCCCCTCACGTCACATATGGAGAAACGTACTTATTTTGAACATATGTGATAACATCAGGGTCATCGTTTGAGTGACAGGGTGACGATCAAATATTGGGGACCTCAACTGGTCACCATCAGGGGACCCCACCTCTCGCAAAATCTGTTATAAAAGTCTAACCAAGCCAAAAGGGGTAAAAAGTGCCCCAAAATAGCTTTCTGAAACACTTTTATGAACTACTCTTTTAAAATGCTAAATTTAAGTTTGGATCATTAAGGAACTGAGAAGGAAAGTAACAACAAATGGAAAATCCTCTAATTCAATGTTTTTTTTATAGAATACAGCAGAGTACAACAGAATACAGCAGTCAAACCTGATATATTTACATGGATGTGTTCAGTTTCTGTAGTCACTGAGTCTTAAAAAAAGTATATCCAATATATATTTTATATATATGTTTATTGTATATGTCTGTATGTGTTTATACAATATAGATGACAAAAAATTTACAGTACAGTGTATAGGGAAATGTCTTCAGCTGTGCACACTCAAAGTGATACAATTTGGAGCTCAGAAAAAAACATTCTGGATAAATACATCGTGTTGGAAGTTCAAAGCTGATGATGTTCTGTGATGCCAACAAGTCTTGTGAGACTTCAGCTCTGCAAGCACCGAGACCATTCACTCATGAATGGCAAAACATTTTGAGGAAAAATGTTTTCCGTTCCAAGGGCAACCCCTTTACAAATGGGAGGGAAGGAACATTTTAAACATAATTAGCTGCCATTCAAGTGTAAAAATAACTTAACCAATACTATTGTAGCATCAAAACAATACAAAACCTGCTCTAAATGGCAATTGATGTTGTATACATGCACCTGACATCCGCAGTAGTTGAGCCTTTCTACAAAAAGGATACAACTTGGAGTTTAACCAAAATATTTTCTGGATAAATATGCCCCAGAAGTCCTACTCACGAATCACACCGAATCAAGTGAGGCTTCAGCTAAGAAAGTTTCTAAATGACTGGTTAAAGAGATTTTTTTTCTGATGCCAGGATCGAAATTCTAGCGTAAATGGCATGTAGCAAAATGAGCTGCGGAACACCCGAGAAGTTTCCCAGCACATTTTTTTCTGTCATAACAAATGTGCCACGTGTGTTCACAGAGTGAGTAGTTTTACTTTAGTCTTATTAGTTTTGGACAATTAGTCAGTTAGAATGATTATTTTGAGTCCATTTTTCTAAAATATTTTATTTGGTGGCAACCTAGTTTCAAGTGAGTCTGTCTTGATGTGCACTTATTTACATGAACAACACACCATCAAACAAAGTGTTTACATATGCGTTTTAACTAAAGGAACAGAGGAGGCACTGAATTTCACATTATTTGTATATATATTTTTTTAATTCAAGTTGATGCTGGGAAAGAAAACTGGCTGAAAAAAAACAGCTTCAAAGATTGTTTGGTATCAGGAGAAATAAAGCAAATCCCAGAATGGAAAAAAACCATAAAACTTTGAATAATTGGCTTCATCCATCCATCTTCAATAATCTCTTGTCCTTACTGGGATCTCGGATGTGCTGTAGCCTATCCCACCTGACTGTGAGTGAGAGATGGAATCCCCCATGGACTATTTCGACAACCAATCCTGAGCTATATGTAGTTGAACAAACAACCATTCACACTCATGAACCTCATCAATGAAACTTACTAGGATGGTTTTGGAATGTGCAGGGAAGCTGGCACTCAGGGGAAATTGTTGTTTATAGGATGGGTGAGGATGTTAAAATTACTTTTAAGGAAATAAAAAGTTTGAAGCATCATTTGGACTTTTTTTTTCTCTTAGGTTAAGTCAAACTCTCCAGTAAAACAGCACCAAAATCTGTCGGATGTGCTGCTGTTACGCAATTGTTCAAGTCGCCAGAGCGTGCCGCAATGACGAGCGGGTGCCGCCGGTTTTTGTAGAAAGTAGAAAGGAGCCGTTCAAACTTGCACGCCGCAATGCCAAAAGCAGACAATTGGTGCGAACGTTTCGGTTAATGATGACATCATGCAGCAGCATCAAACAATCATTGTTTCACACATGGTTGTTGGGGGGTTTTTTCCCGGAAGATTAATTATTATTGGAATTAAAGTATCATGTAATCCTGTAAACAAAGAACAAATGGGGAAGTTTAACTGGGTGTTGGTCAGAATAATCAAAGGGAAAAAAAAATGAACATTTCAGCACTGATGCAACATGTCTATTTTAAATTAGGGGAACTTAAAAGTATATATCTTGCAGGAATAGCTTTTTTTAGACGAGGTTATAAAAGTTCTCAGAAAGATCATCCCTGGTTCAGTGAAAAATGAAACTTTTTGTCAAAACCTTTTTGGGGGATAGGAATGCTCCGGTATGGGTAGCACATCTGTTTGTGTTTATTACGTTGATTGAAGTAGAGAAATAAACTGTTGATTAATTCATGGTTCATTTGCCTTTTTTAGAGCATAAGCCTAACCCAGAGGCCATTTCGATCCGGTTTCCACGAAAAAAGACAACACTGAGCCGCAAACACTTTGTGACATCTAAAACATTTGTCATTGTAATCCGCTGATTCTCACGAGGGTCGCAGGCATGCAGCTGTTTTCGGGCAGTAGGCGGGGGACACCCTGAACTGCTTGCCAGCTAATCGCAGGGCACACATAGACGAACAGCCATCCGCGCTCACAATCACACCTAGGGATAGTTTCCAGTGTTTTATTAACCTGCCACACATGTTTTTGGAATGTGGGAGTAAACCGGAATACCCGGGAAAAAAAAAAACACGCTCTCACCGGGAGAACATGCAAACTCCACACAGGACTGCCAGAGCTGGAATCCAACTCTGCATCTCTGCACTATGAGGCGGACGTGCTTACCAGTGGCCCACCGTGCCCCCCTTGCAGAACTCCTCTCCTTCCTTTTGTATCTCAACAGTATTTTATAGCAATACTGCTTACTAGTGTACAGTCAGAGAACGTAACAGAAGTGACACACATTTTTGAGACACTGCATACACTTCAATCGCACACTTATAATTTATTTTCCCAAGCCACGCAGAGCCACAGCGTAAGAATGAAAGTGTCGTATGTGGCTCCACAGCCCTGGCCTAACCTATCAGACCAAAACCTTAATGTTGAATAAATCTAATTTTATTTATTGTTATACAGATTAATTTATTACTTGTGTTTGATCGAACAAAAATGGGAAGGGGACCTAGAAAAAGATTCCCTTATTAAATCACAATTTCAATGTTGAGGACCCAAAGAAATTGTAAATTGATGATACTTCAAAATCGTTCAGCCCTAGTGTGAATGATTGTTTGTCTGAAGTGAACCATTGCCCCCAAAAATTTACCCTTTCCGCTAATCAATGCACATCAACCAAAGCGCTGCAACAGAAAAACTGTGATCTATCGTGTTTTGAGGCTCTGCTTACAATTTATTGTTTTGTATCTTTTTCCTTTTATTTATGAAACCACAAAAACAGTACGATTTTCAAGAAAGAGTCAAATGACCACAAAAAGAGGAAACAGGCAGGGAATAAAGGAGGGTGTTTGGATAATTTGAGAGGCTGTTGGCACTGATTGAGTATCCCAATTACTGACTGTTCCTGTGCATTTTGGCAATGGAGACTCTCCACGCTTTGCTTTTTAGCTGCAGGTGCCTATGAATTTTTCATTTTAATTGTAGTCTTTTGTGTTGTTGTTCAGTCTCAAAACCATCATCATTCTTTTATATTTTTAGAATTTATTATTCTATGAGGCGGCACAGTGATCGACTGGTTAGCACATCCATTTCACAGTGTAGAGGTGAATGGTTCGATTCCGGCTTCGGCCTTCCTGTGTGGAGTTTGCATGTCCTACCCCCGTGCCTGTGTGGGGTTTCTTTGGGAATTCTGGTTTCCTCCCACATTTCAAAAAGAGGCATGGTAGTTAAATTGAATGCTTTATATAGAGTACCTCGGTGTGATTGTGAGTGTGAATGTTGTCTTTGTGTGCCCCACGTTTGGCTGGCAACCAATTCAGGGTGTCCCCCACCTACTGCCCAACGACAGCTGGAATTGGCTCCAGCACACCCGTGACCATCGTGAGGATAAAGTGTTTCGGATCATGGATGAAGGGATGATTATTCTATTGAATTGTATCGATTAACCAAATAATTGCATAACCTTTATTTTGCCATAAAGTGCAAATGCTTTTAATTCCAGGTTAAAAACTACCGGTATTCCATCCCTTTGGTTAATGTCAGTGTTTTTAGCGTTAGGGTTTTGAAAATCTTGCAATCTTGTAGTAATTTTCATAAGCAATTTTTTAATTCTTTACTTTGCTTTTAAATCTATTTAAATATTTTTAAATGTTGTACTTTTAATGACAGCATGTGAAGCATATTGAGTTACACCCTGTAGGAAATATGCAATAAATCAGTGATTCTTTTGGGACTAGCCATCCATCCATCCATTTTCTGAACCGCTTTATCCTCACAAGGGTCGCAGTGCATGCTGGAGCCTATCCCACCTGTCTTTGGGCAGTCAGCGGGGGACACCCTGAACCGTTTGCCAGCCAATCGCAGGGCACACAGAGACGAACAACCATCCACGCTCACACTCACACTTAGGGACAATTTCGAGGGTTCAATCAGCCTGCCATGCATGTTTTTGGAGTGTGGGAGGAAGCCGGAGTACCCGGAAAAAAACCCATGCAGGCAAGGGGAGAACATGCAAACTCCACACAGGGAGGCCGAAGCTGAAATCGAAACCGGTACCTCTGCACTGTGAGGTCGACGCGCTAACCACTGGACTACCGGGCCACCCTGGTACTAGCCAAACAACGTGAAACATTTTCATTTCTTACTAAACCCCCTATGATACGGTACTCTCCCTCAATTTGG
>CAAKHF010013002.1:0-24452 GCA_901007745.1 Hippocampus kuda
GTGGCCCGCAGAAGCAAATCAAGCATGTCACGTTCCATGATGCTTGCTAAAGTCTGAACCAAAATTTCAATTTGTCACATGTAATCCGCAATAACAGTCATTATTCTTGACTTCTGATTTTAAAACTAGTTATCTATCAATTTGTTGTGCACTGTTTGTCATATGTGGAGGTGTGATTCAACATTTATACGGTTTCCCAAAATTCATAACGGCCCTCCAACAGAACCACAATGTGGCCCGCGACACAAATGAGTTTGACACCCCTGATTTAGAGTGTTCCATTAACCTGCCATGCATGTTTTTGGAATGTGGGAGGAAACCGGAATACCCGGAGAAAGCCCACGCAGGCACGGGGAGAACATGCAAACTCCACACCAGGAGGCCGGAGCCGGAATCAAACCCTGCACCTCTGCACTGTGAGGTCGATGCGCTAACCAGTTGACCACCGGGCCTCCCGTATTGAAATTCCGATTTTTGTTCTCCTAAAATGTTGTTACTGTTTCACATAGTGGAATTATTTACCTAATTATTTTGAAATAATTTCCATCTTGTATGGTGTCAGTTTCTGTGCTTAGCAAGCTTTCCAATGATTGCAGTCTTCTGAAAATAGGATAAAAATGACTAAGAATAATAAGAATAAGAAAACCTTTATTTGTCTCACAATGGAGAAATTCCCAATTTACAGCCGCAAAATTATGAAAGGGAGAAGTAGAAGAACAAAAAGTATATAAATAAATATAAATGATAAAATATGATAATATATGCATATTAAAAATGGGTGAGTGGGGGTGAGTCCAGGTTTCCAGGTTTGAAGAAAGTTATGGAAGTTTACCACTTGGATTCTACAAAAATAAAAGTCACAACTAAACCTCCCCATCGACTTTGCATTAAGAAGTTGGCCAGAAATTGGTACATCTTCACTGCTCTTAAATAGGCATAACTTTGTATTCATCACAAGAACATAGCTCTCTCAAAGATCTGTCTGTCTGAAAGCTTTATGCAGTTGATATTTTGCCGTGACTGGCAACTTTCCACTTAGCGGTTCACGGTAAATTGCGCGAGAACGACAAGTACAAATTCTGTGCCAGAGAAAGTGTGCCAGCTCATGGTGTAGTGGGTAGAGCAGTCACACCAAAAGTGATGCTTTATTCCATTGCATCACGGGTTCAAATACCACTCCCGACATTTACATATTGATTTTTTAAAAACTATGTTTACAATTTTTTGCAACAAGTCCGGAGTTTAAACAAGCCATTTTATTTCACGTTTTTATGGAAGAACGAAACAATAATGCAGTTGAACAATTTAATTGTAGTTTGTGAACCACAAAAATGATTGGGGCCTCACAAAAATATCATATCTCGTTAAAAATAACCAATTCACGTCCAACCTCCTGTACTCACGGTAAAATAGCCGATACCGTACACGGCACTGTCGGTCCAGAATTCCTCCCACCGGCGAGTGACTAATCGGAGGCATTCACGGCAAAATAACGCTTGCAGGAGAGTGACCGGCCACGACAAAATAACCACTGCCAGAGCTATAACAGTTCCTTTCGAATTTAGGAACTAAAACAATTACAAACGATTCGTAAAACAAGACTGTGCAATAAAACTATAAAAGCCGAGGTAGTTTTAATACCTTTGCCGGGTGTTTTACAGTGCGTACCAGTATATTAATTTTAGATTACTTTGTGGAAGAAAGAAAGGTTCCAAACCATATGAGGTGCGTTATTGGTGACAATACTGTAAAATGTTCCATCGATTGACTGAAACATTGTTGTAGACATCTAATTACAGTTGCGAGATCTTTTAATTTAATAGAGGAGGACGTCTTCCTCTTTTCCCCTAATCCCAGCAAAGATAGCTCTCTTGCTAGCGTTCGCCCATATACGCCGGAAAACGCAGTTACAAAAATTGCAATATTGACATACATATGCCAAACCATCACAAAGACACCGATCACCCAAACAGCATCTTCGAACATCTAATACTAAATATTTGCAATTAGGGGGGAAAAAAATATCCCATAATGCTAACCATTAGCATTCCACGGACAGGGGCGCCTATAGCGTTCGTTTAGAGCTAGCGTTCAAGCTAGCCACAAAGATAATGGCTAGCATGGTTGGCGTTAAAAAAAATCCATGGCAAATTGACCACAAATGAGGTTAACATCAGTGTGTAGCAGTATCTGCACGGACAGACAGCATATGATTCATATGTAATGTGTTGTGCTGTCGAAATATAGCTTACCCTTGTGGCTTTTTGAGAGCCCTATTCAACAGCCCTCTTTGTCTGCAAAAAATGGCTATTGAACGAGAGCAGGCATATATCCCTTTGGCTCACCACGGTGTCGGACGAAGGCGCAAAAGGTCCGAAGATCCTTGACGATGTCATCCCTAGGTCTCAAAATATTTGGTAGCTACCGTGCAAAACATGGAAAAGGCTAAATCAAATTACAGCCACCAACTCCCGTTCTCCATGGGAGTAGGGGGGTCTTGTTCGCCAACGAGCTGGTAGCTGCAGCCTCCAGCGGCCAATATGACTGCGGTCTCGCAGCCCTGACGGCCGGGGAGCGCTCGTTCACCTCAGCAGCACGACTGACGGCGTGGTGGTCCAATGGAGAACAAGGGAATCAATTGCTCTTCCGACTGGGAACACGGATAGGGAAACCCCCCGGTGCTGTCTCCCAGTGATGGGCGTGCCGTGCCTCCAATGAGCACACAGCCCATGATTGGGCAAGTCACTGGCAGCTACTTGGAAACGTGGACCGTTGCAATGATGCTTCCCGTGACCTAAGCAGGCCGCACTCACGATTACGTCACCCAAGGTAAGAACACTAACAGAGCTTTAAACGTTAAATGTCATACAACAACAACAACTACTACTACTACTACTACTACTACTACTACTACTACTACTACTACTAATAACCATCAATTTAAACGTCTAATGCCGAGGATTATTTGAGGAACAAGAAATACAATTTCGGTAGTAATTGCATGAGGATTTCGTGAAATTCAACAAATTGGTTAAATGTGCTTTGTAAAATTAGACTTGTTGGAATGGTTCTCTGTTGAAAAAAGTGGAGGGGGGAATTAAATGTCAACGCTATCGCATAAATTTGAAAATGTAATTGTGAAGATTTGGGAATGTATTAAATCTTTTTTTTTGAAGTAGAAATGATTTGAATCAGTCAAGAAATGTGGACAGAGAGGTAAATGTGTGACATATCTCTTAATGTTAAACCTTCATTTTTAAAATTTGGAAAGTTTGGGAATCTGATGATTTTGCACTGTTTGGTTTGCTAAATTTATAAAACTGTTATTCTGTCATGATATGACAAATCATTTTTTGTTTTCAAGTCGGAGTAACTATGGTTAACTTAATTTCTGTGTGTGGACTTTAACCCTTTTGAAATTATACGATTTCTGCCAACAATTTTAGACTAAGCGCTCTTTTGCCCTCTTGTGGCAGCAAAACAGAAAGAAACACGCACCACCCATCTGACAATATGACGTACCCCCTTCATCCGAAGAGTATTATAAACTCATGATTGTCTACAAGGTATGGTTGGGATTTTTCATTTAATATTGAAATCTTAAGGTATTTAGAGCTTTTGTAATGCAAAATCTTTCACCATCCACACAAAGTTTGATTACGTTTGAGTGAGAATTACATCAGAGGCTGGCTGACAAAGTGGATATATCAGTGAGTACCCATAGAACAGCAAATAAATTGTTACAGCAGCAATAATCACATTCATTCAATCATTCATTTTCCGATCCGCTTCATCGTCAGAAGGGTCGCATGGGGTGCTGGAGCCCATCCCAGCCGTCTTCGGGCAGTAGGCGGGGGACACCCTGAACCAGTTGCCAGCCAATCGCAGGGCAGAGACGAACAACCATCCACGCTCACACTCACACTCACTCACACCTAGGGACAAATCTGTGGAAAAAAAAAGGTTCCGAATTTTATATGAGAATTTTTTTTTTTTAATTGCAAACTCCTTTAAAGAAAATGATTGTCACATCACTTTACCGTTTGATCAGGTCCATGGTCAAACTCACCCTCCTGGAGAATTCCTCAGATGTCTTTGGCCTTCTGCAACCAGCACTGGTTTGTTATACTGTAAATTCCCTTGAATAGCCCAATTCTAATTCCTCTTCTAAAAGCCAATATCCAGTGCCGGCAGAAAGCCCTACATTTAGCGTTGCTGCAAATGTCAAACTCCAGCATAATAGGGATCCTTGTAAAAGATAAAATAGAAGCCTTCTTATGGAACCCAAAGTTCAACTATAGTGTTCGACTAAGTTCCATTGAAGATTCTATTTTTCAATAAAAAGCAGACATGGCAAACCATTGCTGAGATCTGCACAACCAAAAAGTTTTGGACATTGCTGGTTGAATACAAAGAGCGGTTTATTTACAGATGTTATTACTCAAGGCAGTAAATGTATTTTCACATTCCATTACCGCTAATAATATCTGAATTAAATGTTACCAAAGACTTTGAGTTTGCCAGCACCAATTAATAAAATATTGGTTCCAGTGAGCCAAATGTCAGTTTAAAATTTTGGTATTTCATCATTGAGGGACGGTGGAATGGGGTCCTCCAACATCCTTTGTAGCCAGTCATCGCAGCACGCCTTGCGTTGACTCACTTCCAATCCGAGCTGTCGGACCCGCTTGCATTTGCTACCTTTGCAATGAAGTTCCTGTAGGCACAAGAAAATATGTGATCATCTGTATCTCAAACACAAAAGGGCTGTTCTGACACCATATCCTGCTGCCAGTGTTACCCCAGGGGGATCTCACATGGCTAGGCAGAGATGTTCATCATGGGCTAGTCCGTGGGTTGAGGTGGGAACTTGCCAGGAAGTCACTAA
The DNA here is from genome assembly GCA_901007745.1 of Hippocampus kuda. Taxonomy (NCBI): domain Eukaryota; kingdom Metazoa; phylum Chordata; class Actinopteri; order Syngnathiformes; family Syngnathidae; genus Hippocampus; species Hippocampus kuda. The sequence goes on from CAAKHF010013002.1 coordinate 4,889, forward strand.
GACACGATGCCAACTCAAAAGCATGCAAAAAGACAACAAACTGCTCAAAATATACAGGATGGAAAAAAAAGACAAACAGTAAAGGATTCAAAACTTGGTTCTTGGATATTGGTTCTGGTTCATATCAAAACAAGAGGTTGGCAGGAAGTTTCCAATGTTTTTTGTTTTGCACGGGCTTGACCCTTTCCCTCTCCATCCAAAGAACCCGTGGGGGTCCTTCCCTTCTTGGAGGATCACTGAGAGGATTTTTCCAGGGCTGTTTTGGCTGTGGTTTAGATCTTGTGTCCGCTCCAGCTGTTTTAGGCCTTTCTGCTCCATATAAGCGGTGAAGACTCAACCTTGTTCTCCTCACTTCTGGTAAGGATGGTGTTGGTCCTAATTTTGGCCTCTTTGGTGCAGATGTTACACGAGACACCATGTTGGCGGCCTCCAGAATTGTTAGTCTGCTTTGTGATTCTGATCTTTCAGATTTCTTCGGTCCAGATGCCTGGCCGTAAACAAGCCTGGTTTTTTTGGACTCTTGCATTGATCTGCTCACTAGTTCAGATTTTGAAGGTCTTTGCCGTTGAGGTAAACTGAAGGGACTTATCCTCGGGCTCTTGGGCTCGCTTTGTTTGGGCCTGGCATCTGACCCTGTTTTTTTGGGTCCAAATGACTCCTCCTTGGTCTTATCAGGCAACATTAGGGTTACTCTGTTCATACACTTGGGCTTCTCAGATCCAGTTGTTTTATCCTTTTCAGTCTGCAATACATATTGCCCTGTGGCTCTGCGGTTGCCCTCGGCTGATCCTTTCATATGTGGCATAACATTACTTTGTTCAGTAAACACTGGTTCATGCTGGACTTTCCTTGTTGGACTAGCTGGGGGAACAGTCTCTCGCCTTGGTGGACTAGGTAGAGGAACAAACTTTTGTCTTTGTGGGCAAGGTGAGAGAATGTCTCTCTTTGGTGGAGAAGGTGGTAGAACAAACTCTTTCTTTGGCGGACTAGGTGGCAGAACAAGCTTTTCATTTGGTGGACTAGGTAGCAGAACAAACTCTTTCTTTGGTGGACTAGGTGGCAGGACAAGCACTCGCCTTGGTGGACTAGGTGGCAGAACAAGCTCAAATCTTGGTGGACTAGGTGGCAGAACAAGCTCTTGCCTTGGTGGACTAGGTGCGACAACAGGCTCTGGTGACACCTGTGACAGACTATCACAAGAAATTGGTGATGTAGCCACTTCTACGTTTGAAGACGTCACCAATAAAGGTGGCGACAAGCATGGCATTTCATCCAAGAGTGCTTCAGCATGCCTTCCAAAGTCATCTTCTTCATCTGGTACGCATTCTATCGACACTACATCTATTTCCGTGCAGTCATCATAGGCCTGTGCTGGCAAATCCACTGCACATGTATTATCTTCCGGCTTCTGGATTCTCTCCCGTTTTCTTCCAGTTTTATGGATTACCTCTTGTGGTAATACGTTTGCCATTGCCAAATCCTTGTACAGCCTCTGCAAAAGGTCTTCGATCTCTGCCTCAGATATATTTTGTAAGGATGGGACGGATTCCATGCATGTTTTTGTGTCTTTAATATCTAGAAACTTCTTCTCTGTAGAAAGTCATTTACAAAACCACAGATATGAGTTTATACTTTCAAAATATGATTTTGTGTAACATTTCAAATCCTCACTTCATTTTATTCCAACACCAAATACCGTATTTCCTCAAGTAGTGGCCACTGATTGTTTGGTCAAAGTTTGCTACACTTACTTGTTTGCTACAAGGGGAAGAAATTGCCTCTGTTAACAGACCCTTTTTGGATGATGTGCTATTAGATGTGACTGTTGTGAAAGAGAATTTTTTCTCCCAATACTTCTAATAGGGGACACGAAAGAATCTGACAAAATCTAAAGATGTTACAAAATGCCAAGGGTTACAATGGACGGATTAAAAAAATGGTGTCATGTTTTCTTTGTTGAGTTTGCCAGCTTTTTCTACACTATCCGGGTGCTATGACGTTGCAGTATTGTTGGGACATGACAACTGACTCATTTCCGCCATTTTTGTGAGGCGATTTTTGTGTGCTTTTTGCAATCCTAACAGAAAAATTAGCTTTGGCTTGTTAAAAATGTGTTTTCTGCAACTATTTTTCGATATAATGTCGCTTTGTTTTCAACTTGATGATTTTCATGCAGTATTACTATATTGATTGCACACACGGCGGGGTTACTCATTGTAGATCGCTTACAAAGTTTTGATCGCCATCTGGAATATTTATATCAACACGGCCAATCTCGAGGGTTTTAGGGGATGAAGATACATTCAATTCGTATGTCGCCAAAGAACATAGTATGTTGCCAAAATTTGCGTCGCCTAACCTTGAATCGGGAGGAGATGCAGGGGAGGCTTCCCCCGGGGATAAGCCAGCAATGGTGTGGGAATTTCCGATAGCCAAACAAACAACAGGCAGATCGGGATCGCATCATAGAAATGGCTTTTATGGCACATATAGTTGTTCCCTATGCTTATTTCCACTCCAAAGGATTCTCTTTGCTTTTACTACCCCCTAAACAGCCACGCACCGCTTTCAGTCACAGGCCGTTCCAATGTAACAACGGAGAAAGTTACAGACACTTTTGCCCGTTTGTTGAAGCCTTTAAAATGTCATATCTTCCTTAAGTTTGAACATATCGACAAAAATGTAAACACTGTTTCGTTCCTTGATTCTAGCTCTTTCCAGTGACATTGGTCTTGCTGGAAAAAAATAAAGATTTGACCTTGTGGAACTGTTATTAAAATGTGAAAAACAAAACCATTTTGTTTTTCCTGGATATAATAATCGACGGACAAGTTTTTTTTTTTTTTTCAATTGGATGGATATGTAACTTTCACCTCATTAGAGGTCACCACATCGAGTCAATCACAATTTACAGGCCATTATTTGAGGAAATTCGTTAAATCTGTACTAATGACTGACAGGACTTATTTGTGTAACAAACGATGTAACTGTAACATACAAAGGCTATCAATGTAAAAATATCATTTGAAGTACTGTAGTTGCTGCTCTGTAGCCTGAATCAAGTAACTAAAATCTAATACAGTAATTTGCAGGATTACATGATCAAGCTACGAGTACTTTAAAAATGTATCTTACCCCATTGTTCTTGAAAAACCACAAAAAGACGTTCCAGACTCTCTTCTTCGTGAAATCCGATGAAGTCCATTAGATCCGATATGTACTGGTGTATAAAATCACTCATGTCAGTCGGTTGCGAAAAATATATTGCTCTGAAAATACAGTCCACTAAACTCTTCAGTCCGAAAGGATCAGATGAGGGATCCATATCCGCCCTTCGTATTTTGTTGTTGTGTACAGCACAATACAGAATGGACCTGGGCTGGATGTTTTTGCTTATGTGACCTCTTGAATGTCACAAATCAAATCAAGAATTGGTCCTCATTTTTTATATGTCAGCCCAAGTCAATGAGCCGACCGCCAAGGGAGCGCACAATAGTTTCTGCATGTATGTTACTAAAGTCATGGGAAAATTAAAGCTCTCAGGTCCAATATCAAATTTGTGACCCAACAATATGTCAATACCATATAGAGACAAGCTTACGTTACTCAAAACCATAGGCCAAGTTTTGATGATAAGAGAGGTGACCCTGTGATACAGCTTTGAGATGATGTCACAGGGCCTTATCCACTTAATACTTGGGAACCCCCTCCAAAAATGAACATATTAAATAAAACATTCTATTTGATGCAAAATGAGAGCAAGAAAATGTAATTTCTAATATAACTCATTCATAATTCATATATAATTCATGAAAGTAATTTATTGAAACTGTTTATTGCACACAGTTGTCGAGTATTTTGTAGCAATATAATCTTCATGAGGTGGCCCGGAGTTCGAGTGGTTGGCGCGTCGACCTCACAGTGCAGAGCTACCGAGGATCGATTCCAGTCCCGACCTCCCTGTGTGGAGTTTGCATGTTCTCCCCAGGCCTGTGTGGGATTTCTCTGGGTACTCCGTTTTCCTCCCACATTCCAAAAACATGCATGGCAGGCTGATTGAACACTCAAAATTGTCCCTAGGTGTGATTGTGAGCGCGGATGGTTGTTCGTCTCTGTGTGCCCTGCGATTGGCTGGCAACCGGTTCAGGGTGTCCACCGCCTACTGCCCAAAGACAGCTGGGGTCGTCTCCAGCACGCCTCGCAACCCTTGTGAGAATAAAGCGGTTCAGAGAATGGATGGATGGATAATCTCATGATGGATAATATGGAGGATATTCTGGTAAATGCGCATACGTCCTACTCAATCAGTTTTTTACTGTTTCCCAATGGATCATTATCAGGCTGATGAGATCCATTTTGTTGTCCAGTGTGCACAGTTTGTCCAACGGTGATTTGTATCCATTTGCTTGCTCATCACAATGTGGGATACACCTTGCTGGAGACTGAGAACACTGGTCAAGGTTAATCTTCAACTCAGTCCATAAAACTGCCCCAGACTTTTTTTTTAGGCTTGTCTCTGTACTGTACTCAATTCTAGCCTGACCTTTAGATTCATAATGATAATAAGGGGATTTATAACGTCTATGCTTTTGTTCAGGACCTCTTCTGCAATCATCAAATGATAATTTCACTCCTGCCCAGGTTGAGGCTGATTTGACAATACTTTTTTTTTAAACAATCTGGAAAGCATTTATGCCAAGTGCTTTTATTTTCTTTGAGCTCCCCCTTCTGCCTATTACTGAAATACAAATGTGATGTAATTTTTCAAAATATGACAAATTACGATGCTACTCGTAGTTCATAAACTTGGTTACAATTCTAACTAGGCATACACAGACACCACTTTTTCTTTTCAGGACATTATAGTGGAAGTCAATTTAAAAATGTTCTTTGAACTTGACCGGAATTGATGTCAAAGTGCCTTTGGGCTTGTTTTGCAAATGTCACATGAACAAACCTAGAGAACAGGTCAGCCATAACATTTGTAACATGAGCCCAAGGGCACTTTGACGCCATGTCCAGTCAACAGCTGGCTGAAACGTGTGGATTGATTGATCTGTTTCATTGTTATTCCATCCATTCATCCATTCAATATCCAAACTGCTTATTCTTGACAGTGCAATATTTTTTAGAAAACCGTGTTTCGACTAGTGGGGAGGCACATAGAACATATTAATGTGAAGAAAATATTTGACGTCTTTAAAGGGGAAGTCAATCCCAACATTTTCTTTACAATAACAGCAAACAATCATTGCTCAAATTCAGAAAACAGGTGAGCCGTGATTGGTCGTTACCCGAGCCCTGAGCAACTGTGATGTCATTTTCAGTTGACAGCAAGTGGCAAAATGTCTGACCCTGAGATGGCTAAAAATGGGTGAATTTTAATGCTTAACTCATATTCCTTAACCGCAGTATTAATCAGAATGCTGTGTTTAGACTAGTGGAGGCGCGTAGAACATATTACTGTAAAGACATTTCTTGTTTGTTTTCCCTTTTAAGTACTTAGTCTACATTTGAGTACTGGCCGTTAACCAAGTGCCGTTACATGAAAATGCTTCCAAGTCATAAATTGTGATGAAAAAGTCTTTTTAAAATCAAATGTTATAAAATGAGATTAGAAATGAATGATTCGCAATCCTTTTCTGGAGTTTCTGGAGCGGCTTGTGTTGTTTTTCGCGTTTCTACATGGCCGACGTGGCTCCTCCATCTGCCCGGAAGGTGGATGTAAAGCTGGTAAAGTGACATCTGTGTTTTACTATTTGAGCATTTGAGAACAAGGACAGGTACAGACCTAGTGTTGGCACCATTATATTCCTAATTGTATAATTGTATTGTAAGTATAAAATGTAGTCTGGCAAAACCTATTTGAAGCACAGCATTGTTATTCAATAGTCGGGCATCTCCAGTTCCGGGCCTGGAGGGCCGTTCTGCCTGTTTTTCATCTCACCCGGCTGCAACACACCATATTTAAATGATCAGATCATCAGCCAGCTCGGAAGCACCAATAGAACGATATCGATTATTTGAATCAGGTGTCTTGCAGCCGAGAAAGATGGAAAACAGTCAGGACCGCGGCCCCTGAGGACTGATTTTGGACACCCGTGGTTTATGTAAAAGGCGGCCCGGTGATCCAGTGGTTAGTATGTTGACCTCATGGTGCAGAGGTCCCGGGTTTGATTCCAGCTCTGGCCTTCCTGTGTGGAGTTTGCATGTTCTCCCGATGCCTGCGTGGGTTTTCTCCAGGTACTCCGTTTTCCTCCCACATTCCAAAAACATGCATGGCAGGCTGATTGAACACTCAAAAATTGTCCCTAAGTGTAATTGTGGACGCGGATGGTTGTTCTTCAATGTGTGCCCTGCGATTGGCTGGCAATCAGTTCAGGGTGTACTGCCCGATGAGATTGGTTCCAGCACCGCCCCCCCCCCCCCTCGACCCTTGTGAGGATTAAGCGGATCGGAAAATGGATGGATGGTTTGTGTAAACAATGTAATAGGACACACCTTGGCAACAAAACACAGTCACATCTGCCAATAGTTTTGATCTCGTGAAAAATGAGTGAATGTAAACTAAAGTGCCATCTTCTAATTGGTGTATCCAATGCAGATGGATGGACCTGTAAATACAAGCTGAAGTGTTGAGCTCTTATCTCACCGTCAACTTGAAGCAGCTTGATGACTAATGCCAGCAGACCGCACGAAAGACAAACAGCCTTCATTCCCTGGTCCAGTTGAGTTGGAGAAGTAGCCAGCAGTTGGTGAAAGTGCCTTGCTGTGAGAATGAGTTAGCAGAAAGATTTTAGCGGTGTCTTAAATCAGGTTAAGAGTCCCTACCACGTAAGTCAAAGCCAACAGGTTTTCTTCCACAATGGTCTCTCCAAAAAGGTAATCAACAAAATGTTATGTGGTACAAAACTAAACACAACAAAAGGAACACTTGTTTATTCCATCCATGACGGTCTGTGGCAGAAAACACCGAAGCTGACTTCCCATCTGTTTTATTAATTGCCCCTTACTGTACCATATTTGATTATTCCAAGTCCCTGTACAGTCTCTGTAAATCCTCTGATTTATTTTGCCTTGATGGGGAGGAGTCTTGGTGTGATGTGGGCGACCTTGGTTCGGTGCTTGTTTTATCTTCAAATCACTTTTCTGTCGAGAAATATTAAATTTACTGTATATATAAATCAGCAGAGAGAAACTTCACCAGAACTGAGTACTTTTGATAGGTTGCATTGTAATGTACAGGATATCAACATCAAATTGGCATGAAAATAGTGACACCCTACTTCTTCTCCTTTCATACGATTAATTACTGAAATTTTACAAGTTTACATACAAGTTTAATACAGTGTTAATCTACAGTCATGGCAAAAGTTTAGAGGATGACACAAGTATAGGTTTCCGTAAAGTTTGTTGCTTCACTGTTTTCAGATCTTTTTGTAAGGTGCCACAATGATAAACTGAAATATAATGACAAGCATTTCATAAGTGTCAAAGGATTATATGGACAATGACAGTAAGTTTATGCAAGAGTCAATATTTTCAGTGCCGACCCCTAGATATTGTCAAGATCTGCTGTTAATTAATTTCTGGGCCACATCCTGACTGATGGCAGCACAGTCTTGCATAATCAATGCTTGGAGTTTGCCAGAATTTCTGGGTTTCTCTTTGTTCACCGCCTCTTGGAGATTGATCATAAATTCTCAATGGGGTTAAAGTCTGGGGGGTTTCCTGGCCTTGGACTCAAAATGTCCATGTTTTGTTCCCTGAGCCACCTAATTGGGGAGAAGTTGCTCTTGGAGGAGACAGTTGTGGTGTTTTCTGGACTTCCTTGCGGCCCCATGAATTGAATTGAACCTTTCTCCCTGAAGTTCAATGAAGCTCATTTTCATGGCAGAGGGACTTTGCAATTTATTGAAATCCATCTGATCACTCTTCAAAACATTGTGGAGGATCCGGTACATGCAAATTGCCATTATAAAAAAAATAGGCAGTAGATTTTGTGCAAATTAATATACATCGTTCCTGTATCATTTACAAAATGGGTCCAACTGCTTTTTTAAAAATGGCTCTTACCCCATTGTTCTTGGAAGAGGAAGAACACAACTGGGATCTGCCTCTTTGTGAGACTCTGAATTCAATCAGCTCTAACATGTATTTGTTTATAAAGTCACTGATGTCACAAGGTTGACAAAGGATTTTTGCTCAAAAAATGCAGTCCACTAAATTTCTCAGACTGAGCGGATCACAAACGACGGGATCCATTTGGGTGTGTTTTCGGCGCTGTTTTGACACTTTAGTTTGGACCTACATTTGAGTGCCCATTGTCATTAGCGTCAGCGCCACATCGGGAATGTGACATTTTCAATTTTAAAAGTTTCACGATGTCACAGGGCTTTGATCATACGCCCATCTACTCCAGACTTGCGGGATGGATAAAATACGTGAAAGTCAAATTAGAAGATTGGGTCACGTGAGTCATGTCTAAATCCAATTTAATGACCTCTGATTCAAGACAAGTCACCTCTTGTTAAGCATGAACAGTGCTGCATAAACTTGAACTCAAAAGTAAACTTACGAAGATGACTTTTGCACAGTAAACACAGTAAATTGAGTTTACAGGAGCATCAATGCACTAGTGGTTGCAGCTCTCGTCGAGTGGAGGGTGTGGGGGCGGACTCTCACCCAGCAAAAGGTTGTTTGACCTGCGAAACACTGTGACTCCAAGCGACAAATGCAGTCGTACAGGCTGCGGTTGAAAATAAGGGAGCAACGTTTACATGAAAAGCATCACTTAGTCATTGTATCAGATTATGAACAGAACAACAGTACTTCAGTAACATTTGGCATTTTTCAAAAGATACAAAAAAGCCAATGGCAAATGAACAAAACAAAACATAGGACATTTTGGGGGACATTTGGCTTGCAGGAAAAGTACATTTTAAGATGCCAGCATAGTGCCCACTGGCCTTGTTAGCCTGACATGATACTACATATAAAATCTTAAATATAGTTTGATATGACATCATTAAAATTACAAATTAATTAATTGTATGCATGTTAGATTCAATTGACAGTTTTCTCTTTTTGTCTTCTTTGAACTAAGACTCCAGGTTTTTATCACTTGGCCTTTTAGCTGTCTCGAACTAACAAGAAAACAGCCTGCAGCGAGATGGTCAAATGTCCAAATGCATTTGAGCCCCGGTCGGGCATTTCATGGAAAATAAACAAAAAAAAAAAAACACAAAAAAAAAACATGCACAGTCACTTCAATCACATGACATGTTTTATCGTAGGAAAAAAGATTGAAAATGTTTCATTTGTCCACCAATCTTGAGTTGTGCCAGTTATTTTGAAATGTCATCTTTCCTACATTTGCTTTAGAAAAGGGTGAGTCCGCAATAATGCAGGTTAATATGTCATTTTATATGAAAGCTTTTTGATTTTGATGATTTTGATTTATTTTTATTCAAAGGAGGCGTAGGCTCATAAAAGTCCGTCATCCATTAATTGTTTACCCACTGAGGTTTTGAAGTGTGATTTTTCTGTCTTCACGTCTTCACCCCAGCATCAAACGGAATACATTTGGCTCTCTGGGTTTCTGTTGCAGCAGAATTGAAAAGCAACACCAAACCAGCCACCCTTTAGCTTTTCAACTCATTTTGGCTGCAGTGATCTCATTCTTTGAGCATTTCCCTCTGTTTCATCAGACACCCAAACTTCATAGAAATAAATGCTTCTTAGAATAAAATCTGATGCTACTGTTCACCTGGGTCAATGTTATATAACAATGTACTTCATTTATTGGCAATGTGTAATAGTCATGGCATGTAAATGAAGTACAACGACATGAATTGAGGAAGGGTATTAGAAAGCGTGGGCTGGTAGATGACCAGTTAGCGCGTCGGCCTCACAGTGCAAAGGTGCAGGGTTTGATTACGGCTCCGGCCTTCTTGTGTGGAGTTTGCATGTTCTCCCCGTGGGTTTTCTCCGGGTACTCCGGTTTCCTCCCACATTCCAAAAACATGCATGGCAGGCTGATTGACCACTAAATCGTCCCTAAGTGTGAATGAGAGTGTGAATGGTTGTCAATGTGTACCCTGCAATTGGCTGGCAACCAGTTCAGGGTGTCCCCCGCCTACTGCCTGAAGACAGCTGGGATCAGCTCCAGCATGTGCTGCGACGCTTGCTAGGATAAACGCATCAGAAAGTGGATGGATGGATCAATATTTAAAACCTACCCTTTCTATATCTTAATGAGACAGACTATAACTCAATTCTTTCAGAATTGCCTCAAGACATCTTCACATGCAAATTTGCCATTCATCCAAAACAATCACGTCATTGAGTATGTTTTGGGCTGCCCTGGACAGTGGTATCCAGTTCCTGCCATTTTGGGCCAAAGCAACCATTGGAGAGGAGTGGACCAACATTCCGCAGGCCGCACAATCAACCTGATCAGCTCATGTCAATGTGAAGGAGAGGCACTGTGAATGAGGCAAATGGACGTCGCACCAGAAACTGATTGACAGATAAAAGAGTAAACAACATTGGAGAGAAATTGCCTCTTGTGCACATGGAAAATGACAGATTATTTGAGTTTGATTTCTGAAAAATGAGAGCAAAAACAAAAGCGCTGCTTTTGCTAGTCAGCCTTTTAAAAAACGACTCCAGATTAATTTATCGGATACAGTACTTCATAAAAGTATAGATGCAACTAATGTAATTGCAAATATCGTCGTTCCATCTTGTTTTTCTGACAAATGTTCTTACAAGCTTCACATTTGACCCTGTATTGTACGCAAAAATTTCCATCCAATGCACAGCAATGGCATTCTAGACTTTGATTTAGGATTACAAATTTGTATAATGATAAACTGCTCAAGCTGTGCCTGCAAGTTTGTGCATCCTCAGTGCGTCCCCGTGCTGGAAGATGGACAAGGCTTATAAGCAGAGGAATGTGCTTCATCTGTTGAGCCTTTCCTATAAAGCGCAAAGGTCATTTTTGCAACCCGCTTTTGATGACTGCATTTGTTTCTTTGAGTTATTCTGGATGTGAATAGTCCAAACATGGACTGTCTTTCCTCTCACACTTAAAAAGCGATAAAAGTACAACATACAATTGCATGACAAAGAATATGAAAAAATATCTCTCGGTCCAAAATATTTTGGTGATACATTTCCATTTCGCATTTAGTAATCCCTTTACAAAGGATGGTTTGCACTACAGGTTGCCAAATGATGACTAATTGAGGACAAGTTGGAAAAAAAAAAAAAAAAAGACAACAACCTGGCCTTCATGCCCAAAAAGGGGCACGGACTACTTTTTGCTCTGAGTGACGTCTCCCTCGAGATGGCGTCATAGGTCAACATTTGTGTTTTTAAAAACATTTTACAAATCAAGCTCCCTTTTCGTAATGCAAACATGTTCTCTTAAACTTTTGATTCAACTGATTTATTTATATGTAAATCACCTGAATTAGGAGAAGAGTTTTTTTTCTTTGTGTTTGTGCTCCTTGTAATCGCCTCTTCACATGTTGGGCAGCAAAAGAAAGTCATGGCCTTTGGAGTGCATCGCAGTTTCAAAACTCAGTCATTGTCTGTGTTCTTCTTTATCCCTGCTCTACTATCGTGAGTTTTTGCAAGTCCGGGGCATGTGTGGTCTGCTGCTGGATAGGGACATCTTTGTATCATGTGATTAGACAGCAGTTCATGCAACGGGGTCGCAGTCTTCTTTTCAGAGCTCCTTTCTTTCTCTTGGGAGCCAAAATGGCGATGATGGCCTCATCAAACACCGTCTTCAGGCCTTTCTGGGTAAGTGCTGAACACTCCACGTAGCAACATGCACCAATCTGAGGAAGAGGATGATTCGGCAGTCAGCGAACAACACAAAAACAACCTTCAGTTGTCAACAAGTCGTGTATCCGGTATCCTGTAGCAAGATTCTTGATTTGGCGTCTCGGTTGAACCTTTCTATGATGTCTTTATGGAGTTTGCATCTGCACTTCCTTCCAAAGTCCACGAGTGTGTTAGGCTATGAAGAATTTGAATGCCCCTTAGGTGAGGATGGAAGTGAAAATATTTGTCTGTGTCAGCTCAATAGCTGCAAAGCAATCAGCACTTTGTGGAAGATGCTGGACATTAGTGGTATAGGAAATGGATGGATGGACACCTGTCAGTGGGGTAACGTTGGGTCAGGGGCAGTTTCCCCTTTCAAAAGGAGCCCTTTTTTTAAGTAATATAAGTAGCCTCAGTGGGGATTATTTTTCCATTAATTTTCAAATGTTTGCATTTTTGTGTCCAGGAATGGATGGACTGATGTACGATGCCATGGCAACTCATGTATCTTTCATTCCAGGCTCCTTACATGTGCAGCATTTGGTCAATTGTTGACTTGAAATTGCCATTAGCACAAGGTATACAAGTGGTTGTCGGTTTCTTTATGTTAGTGTGTGCACTGCCTATCACAGGAGAATGAATAATGGAGCTGACTTCTGTTCAAAAATGAATAAAATGCTACAATATATTACCGTATTGGCCCGAATATAAGATCGCCCTGATTATTAGACGACCCCTCTTTTTCAAGACTCAAGTTTGAAAAAAGACGTTTTTGAACACCAAATTAATTTTTATACAGAAAATAATGACAGTACATCTGAAACAAATGATTATAACAATATATTTGAGAGAAAAAGCATGTCATTTTGCCTCATTCAAATCTTAATATCTGAACATTTAAATATGTAAACTAAAGTGCAATCACATTCATAAATGAATGGCTTCTGGTTTTTGAAACGTAAATGACATCATAACTTCTCCTCAGCTGCCAGTTGACATGGCCGATCATCGACCCACTTTTCTCCAGATTGTCACTGCGTTTCTCCATTTTCTGTTATCTCTTCTATTATTTTCTTCTCTTTTCCTTCTTACCGCTATTTTTATTTTTATTCTTTGTGACAGGAGTTCACTTTGGCCTGGGGAGTCAAGTTCAGCATTTGCTTCAATGATATCTGGCGCCATCTAGCGTCGCAAATGGGTATAATTTCTAGACCCCGAATATAAGACGACCCCCACTTTTTCTTATTTCAATACAAAAAACACCATCTTATATTCGGGCCAATACGGTATAATAAAAGGACTTTAATTGAATGTGACGATCAGTGTTTGGAGGATGTGATTGGTTGTCTTTTTTATTTCTAGATGAAAGCTCTGAACAATCCTCTGGAGGTGTCATTTCAACAAAAAGGCAGCTCGCGTGCTGTAACTGGGCCTGGCAGCTCGTCTGCGTGGAACATAAAAGCTTTCAGGTTCCATTCAAAATATACAGACCTCCTTAGCCAGTTTCAGGCCTTGCTCAGTCACTATAGGTTTCTCCTTCATATCATTCAGTTTGGCAATGGTCTTTGGGTCATCACGTAGGTCAGTCTGAGAAATGAACAAGAGACATGCTAGTTATTACCACGCTAAATGCAGAGTTTCGTAGTTTTCACAGCCATTGCATTGGTTATTGGCATTCACCCTTTCATGCACCAATAATGATAACCTGTAACCCGATAACATGCTAAGCTGTCTACTGTAGTTCCCGCTGTCCCTGAAAGGGTTAAAATTGCGGGTGTGCCCAACATTATGGCTGTTAAGTGTGCATACCAACATCTTGCACACTTGGTTGGTCAAAGTCAAGAGAACCAATTCAGCACGTTCAATTTAAAATGACTTATACGAAACGAATCTGCAGATTTTTTATACACACGGTAAGGTCAAAGGGTGATTTAGGATCAGCATTTTGGTTTGGGCTCACCTGAGTGCCAATGAGCAAGTAGGGGACATTAGGCGCATACTCCTGCAACTCAGGCACCCATTCTTCACGCACGTTCTGGAAACTGGCAGGGTTAACGACCGAGAAGCAGATGAGGAAAACATCGGTCATCGGGTAGGACAGTGGCCTGAGTCGGTCATAGTCCTCCTGGAAAAGGATTCAACGTTAGGAAAGTCATGGGCAGATATCTTTTTTTTTCTTTCTTTAATGTACCTCAGTGTAATGAATCACGACGAAATATTTAGGTGCATACAATTTTAACATTTTCTCTTCACCGAAGCCAGGTTGGGAGAGTTAACTGATTCTTCGTTTATCAAGTGGTTTGTTCCATACACACTGCCGAGGTCCAGCTGTTTTTCGTATGTGAAATTTTATTTTGTAATTTTATGACAGGCTTGATACTCGTAAGACTGTCAAGTGGATCTGAGTTATGAAGAGCAAAGAATGTGAAGACCTTCATGTGGGATTTACTTTCTCCTTCGCCCTCTCAATGACAGAGGCAATACAATTTTTTTTTTAACTTGCTGTCCTTTAAGAGTAAGCTGAGCCACAAAGTGTGACATTAGATTCCATGCCTCTGTTATCTGTTATAGGTCAAATGTGTAAGATCACACACAGAAAACCATCCTTTGTGCATCTGATCTAGCTCTCTTTTGTCTTTAACTACAATCAAAGATTTTGAGGAATTTCTGCGAGTGGCTGCGATTGGCTGGCAACCAGTTCAGGGTGTACCGGCACCCCCCGTGGCCCTCGTGAGGATAAGCGGATCCAAAAATGAATGGATGGATGGATGAATGTTTATGACTAGGGTAGTCCCAATCACACTTTTATGCCACCTGAGTCTTTAATTTTAAATACAGTAGCCCTCATTTTTCACGGTTAATGGGGAACAGAAACCCCCTGCGGATGGTGAAAACCGCAACGAATGATTTGCCCCCTCGGCCCAGGAATTTTCACGTATGTGTATGTGGGCACCAGCATGTTTGAAATACAGTATATAAAGAGTATTTATACTTTACATATTTGACACAAAGATGACAACAGTACACATATTTACTTAAATCCTGAATTATAAAACCTTATACATTAGTTAACATTCATCAACATTGCCTTCTGAGAGGAGAAGACGCTTGTGTTGGTGGCGTAGAAGGCGGCTCTCACTTGACTCGAAGGCTAGACCCTTGTGAGGATAAGCGGATTAGAAAATGGATCTTGTCTTCTTATTAGTTGAAATAGATTAAGATTTATTTTTTTAATCAGACAATGGTCTTTTTTTTAGTGAAGAAAAAAAAATCTGACCTAGCTGACAGTTTCGGCTGTCACTTCAGCCTTCGTCTGAGCTGTCACTGCTTCCCTTGTGATGTGTCTAAAAAAAGAGCTGACCGTGTCGGGAAACCTTCAAAACAAGGCTCCCCGTCCCGGTCAAGGCTGTGAACCAACCCCCGCCACCGCCGTTGAAACAATGTGTCCCTGTTTATGACGGCATCTCCGACAAGCGGGCTTACATTCTCCCACGTAGCCGGTTGGCATTCCTTCGGCGACGGCAAACTTGTGACGCAATCTGCAATCTATGTGCTTTCCTGTGTCCATTTAGAAAGAAATACTCCAGTGGCGTGCTAATGTAGTGCATTGCCTGTGACTTGTGCTCACGAAATTCAATCTTCCGATCATGCACAGTACTGTAGAAACACTGGGATCCATTTAGCGTATTTCCTCCGAAACAGGCCCACAGCTCCTGAGACCAAATCAATGCCTCGCGCATTTCCTCACTTTACCTCTGACACTAAACGCAATATGTCCTCGAGCCGCAAGTGAGGCAGTTTACATGCTTGCTCAGCTCTAATAATCGCTGTTCGGCGCTTGTTGGCCCAGTTCTGTTCAATCTCGTGATGCTCAGAGGGCACTTTGTTGAGTTGAACGTTTCTATCACAAGGATGTCAGTTTTATTAGGTCAGCTCAACAATTCATGACATTGCAGCAACATTGCATCACAAATATTCCAAATACTGTCCTATCATCAGTAGGGGGGGAGGGGGACAAGAAACCCGGGCAACTGATTACAAGATGTGTGGCTCTCACTATCAAATATTTTTAGGATTGTTTATTCCATAAATGTGTCAATTCAAATTGTCATTTTGCATTAACGTGTATTACAAAACTACGTTTCCCCTAATTACGGTTTACGAACCAATTCTTGTTTATTAGGTATTGTTTTGGGTTAAAAAAAAACAAACAATTTAAGCAATACACATGAGAGGCACTGATGTACACGCCAACACATTTGAAACGGATTCCCTCAGTCACAAAAGAACACAAAAGAATCCGTTTGATTTCATAAATACACAGCCATAAAAAATTACTGCTGAGGATTTGCCCGATTTTATGTTCAACAATTGTTGTAAACGAGGACTCGATTATTAAAATAGTTGTTGCTTAATTTGATAATTGAGTAGTTGTCAATGAATAGATTCATTTTGACACCTCGTGCATGATCACCGTATTTTGATTCCATGCAGAGCTTGCTGCGTTCATTAGGTCACTGTGTGAGCTCTGCTGTGTGACTCAGAGACATATGAGCACAAATCTCGTGAGTCACCACCACATCCTCATCTTCATTGTCCTCTGTTTCGGTTTCTGTAACCTCCTGAGGGGTCAATAAAGTGGATAGTTCGCGGAATGGAAGCTATCTGTGTTAACGTGGCCATTGGGTAAGAATGCAACACCAAATCGACACCATCTGGTTTGCAAACCCAAGCTTTGTACTGACCTGGATTTAACCTTTTCTGGGCCAGCGGTCACTACAGTGGACAGCTTAGCATGTTATCCGGTTATCATTATTGGTGCATGAAAGGGTTCTACTCAAAAATCCTTTTATTTTAGGATGATCAATAAACATCATGCCATAGAATTCACATCTAATGGGTTGATTTACAGGCAGTGGCACTCATAAGAAAATATCGCTTCCAAAACACAAAAAAAATGTTCAGACGATGGGACGGTAGGTTAGCCATGTCGTCGACATTGTTGCAGGGAGGTCATTCTGATGACTGGTCCACAGTACATTCATTATTTGAATGTATTTCTTTATACTAGCATAAGGATTGTTTTCCTTGGTGCAGTGGCGATGCCCAGTTTTCAAACCAGCCAAAAACATTAAAGAGCTCCACTGGTTGGCATTTCTTCTTACCATGAACTCAAGCTTGCCTATTTTGACTCATCCTGATTAGTATAACCGATTTGCTGACATCAAGACATTTATCACAAGACTCAGCTGCAAACTGAAGATTCAACCACAAAGAAAAAAAAAAGGCCTCATAACCTACTTTAGGTACACCTTCAGTCACAAGATATCCAACACAGGTGCTTCATCAATAGTTTGTCTTTTAATAATAATCATCTTTTGTAGTTAGCAATGTAATATGTATGTGCCAATGCATCCCCCCCTTATTAAAATAGTTCATAATTCTCATTTAAACAATACATTTTACAGCACTGCAAACTCCAACCTCAATAATAAACTATTGTTGTTACTTAATACAACCATCAGTGTCAATCAAAACTAACCATTATTATCTTGATAAGAACCTGCTTATTTATACAGCGTTTGTCTTCATTCGAAACAGAACTGCTATCGGTTAGTATAAAGGCATTCCGGATGTTAGACATCAGAGTCTTGCGATATCTGAAGAGGTCTGCCAGACTTCTGAAGTCATCTGCTGCTTAAGTATGTTTACTATCTATTTATTGCTACACTTAATGTGGATCAAGATGCATTGCCAACAGCTAGTTTTTAGCCAACCTTCTTAAATGGCTCCACAGAAGTGGTCACCTTTTGTCTTGCTATGTTATAAGTAACTGCTCCACAGACGCATACATGTACTGAGGACAGTGGGACAAACATTATTTGACATCTCGAAAAGAAGAGTCTTCCGTTGATGAACAGATGTGACGTGTAAGATGTGATGGTGTAGTGCGTGAGGACCAGACGTACCGGTATGTTTTTTTTTAATCAACTCATTGAATAAAATTGAATAAAATTTTCCCTTTTATAGCCCAATATTGATTAATCAATCAATCTATCCTTTTCATATGTCTTTTTACCCACAAATTCATGTGACATCTTGCGCCACACAACATCTTGTCACTTCGTGAGAGTAGCATAACAAAACAAGATGATGGAAGCAATGAAATCAGAGCCAACAAGCTAAAAGACAGATGTCCGGAGGTTTTTGAGTTTTAACAACCAGAAAGACAGCAATGAACTGTAACCTTGTGAGACAGTCACAAGAATGGGAATGTTATTAGTTTACAGCACAGGTGTCAAACGCAAGGCCCGGGGGCCAGATATGGCCCGCCACAGCATTTTATGTGGTCCTCCGAGAGAAAATCATGTGTGTTAACTTGCATGATCCTTGCGAAAAAAATTTACTGAAATGTCAAATTGTCATGCGGAATAAACGACGTTGAGATTTTGCAATAATTTTGTTACCCTTAAGAGTAATAATGCGATAATTAAACATCATAACGGCCCTCCGAGGGAAAACGCAACTCAAAAGTGGCCCATGACGAAAATAAGTTTGACATCCTGGTTTACAGTGTGTTGTTGCCTCTTTATTTACGCAGCCTGTCCTATGGTTGGAATTGATTTAAAATAAGACTTCTTGTTTTGATCGGGTCATGTTCAATAAAACGTACATTTAACTGCATTGGGTTCAATTCCTAATGTAAATTTTTAAAAAGTTAGAGCAAGAAATTTCTATTTGCAGCATTGTTACTTCAGAGAATGTGTTTCCATCTGAAAGTAAAATTGGCACTGCATGAAATCCTCGAACCGAATCGAAAATCAATCCAAATCAATCGTGAATCGCAAATCCAACTGACTTGGGTCCTTGTCAATCGAAATCTGAATCGATAGGCAGCCCTACTACATAAAAGGGAGTGGGTTAATAAGGCAGCCAGACGTGGAACGAACTCTCGGTGTGGGTTGCAAGTTCAACCCTTCGAAGATTTGTTTCGTCCAGCTCCTTGAGCAGCGTTGGTCGGTTGCTTTGAGTGCAGGCGCAGCGGATGAACAAATGAATAAATAAACACTTTGCCCTCTGCTTCCTTGTCACAATTTGTGATAAAGGCTTTGCTGGCTTTCCCTATGGAATAATTTAATTGCGAGTGGATTTTCAGACAGTAGGAGGCAGACAAAGCACTGTAATGAGCTGTGAATGTGTGGTCCAGACACACACACACACACACACACACACACACACACACACACACACACACACACACACACACACACACACACACACACACACACACACACACACACACACACACACACACACACACCTCAAACCAGGAAAAGTCATTTTGGTGACTGGCGTTGAACTTGAAATCTTTTGAAGGAGAACATCATTTAATTCCTCAAACGTGTGGAAACTGTGCTTTTATCTACAGCCTTGTAAGAGTAAATGTGTCAGCAGTCGCATTGACTTGATTTTTTATGTTTATTCGAGGCTTTAGCATCCCATTGTTGACATCATTAACCACACATGCAATTGCTTGAATGCTTTAATGCAGGTGTTCGTACATTTTATGCTCTTTATGGCGCTTTAATGGGGCCTATAATGATTTGGATAATAGTGTCAAGAAGGTTTGATGTTGCCAGCATGTGGCACGCATAATATTAAATATATCCACAGCAACAAGCAAATTCAGTCTTGTGTCAATTTTGTATCACTCTTGATGCAAAAA
>CAAKHF010013008.1:0-24694 GCA_901007745.1 Hippocampus kuda
TTACACTGACGTGCGCTGGCTCAGTCGGGGTTCTGCACTGTCACGCTTCTACTCTCTTAGACAGCAAATCAGTGAGTTTTTGGCTGAAAAGGGACAACCTATGCAAGAACTAAGTGACCCTATGTGGCTGTCAGATTTGGGTTTTCTGGTTGATATTACAAAGCACCTTAATATCCTCAACACCAGTCTCCAGGGACCAGACGCAGTCATAAGCCAATTATATTCACACATCAAAACCTTTGGAATTAAGTTGAAATTGTTTGAACGACACCTGTCGCAGACACAACCCAATACTGCACACTTTCCAGCGCTGCAAGAAATCATGATATGTGGATATGTGCATTGCTTGTTCATTTCCCTGTTGTTCGAGTCAAAGTTTTGTTTTGTGAGTATTGAAAAGTCATGGTGATACATTTTATGTTTCAAATGTTGCAATTTGCACGCAGGAGACTTCTGTTTCAGAAAAAGTCGAGTGAATCTTCAGTTGCATGTGATATACCTGTTTCAAATGAACCAAAAGAAATGCTTAAGTTTGTTGAAATTAAAATAAAAATGGAAATGTGAAACAGACTGGCTTACTAAAATTTGTTTAACAATATTGTTGGTCAATGTAAAGAATGTCAGCCAAGGTCGGCCCTCCGACATTTTGCCACATAAAATCTGGCCCCCTTGGCAAAAAGTTTGGACACCCCTGCCCTACATTCATTTTCTTCATTTCATATCCTCTGGTTCAATCCGTGTCATCTTCTCAAAGATACACTTGATAGGGATATTAGGTCTCTACTGTTTCTAGTTTTCTCATGAAATGAAGGGTATTTTGGACGTTAGAGTGGCAGCACACTCTAAAAAGCCATTTTTTTCTGTTACTACGAGAAATGGAAACCAGTACCAAACACGGCCGCAAAAACCTTACCCATAACAGGATTAAAAAAATAAATAAATAAAAAATCAATGTGACGAAACGTAGCAAGACACCCTCCCAGTTTTTAAGTACAATTTTAAAAAGAATTCTTTCAGTCTTTTAAATACATTAAGTTTAGACCTGATACTGGCTGTCAGTCTTTTGGTTCTTAATAAGTGCAGTGAATATATGTTTACTTCCTTTTTTGAGCCATGTTATCTGTGAAATTGAGAGAACTAAGAGAGATCACATTTTGGAAGTTGTTTCACCTGCTACCAGAGATAGAGGCAATCGTGATAGAAGTCTTTTATCAGCAAAATTAGGAGCTCCACCACTCTTCAAATTTGCTATTTCATTTTGACAAATTTTGGGAAAGTATCTACCAAACTAGGTTATACTGAAGATCCACGCCTGACATTTCAAATTTTGATGCTATAAGTTACAGATATTGACTGTCGAAATGTTGAAGGCTACAAGTGAGGTCCTTTTCCAGATATTGCTGTTTAAAAATTGATTTTCAGAGTATGATTTTTTAAAAAAAAAAAAAAAACCATTTAAACGACACTACATTCATTCATTTTAATTCATTCATTCATTTTCCAAACCGACCCTGCTCACTAGGGTCGTGGGGAGTGCTGGAGCCTATCCCAGCTGTCTTCGGGCAGTAGGCTGGGGACACCCTGAACCGGTTGCCAGCCAATTGCAGGGCACACAGAAACGAACAACCAGTCGCACTCACACCCACACCTAGGGACAATTTAGAGTGTTCAATCAGCCTGCCATGCATGTTTTTGGAATGTGGGAGGAAACCGGAGGACCCGGAGAAAACCCACGCAAGCACGGGGAGAACATGCAAACTCCACACAGGAAGGCCGGAGCTGGAAATGAATGAAAAAGTAGTCTTTTTACTAGAATTGGTGGGACACATTTGATAAAGTTGTATCCAATCCAATGAAATGACACGAAATGACCCCACTGTGTAATTTCGTGTATTCTGAGTTGTGTGTTGATTTGTAATTGTGATTGCAATGACAGTATATCCTTCTCAGCAGATCACACAACCACCACCCACCCTTTTTATTTTTCTTTCTCTTCACCATTGTACAAAAGATATGACGCAGATCTTAGTTTGGAGGAATATTATCCACCCTTGCATTTATGAATCATATGTTATTGTACACCCCCACTGTTTGAGACCAAAGTATAAATCGTTGAATGAATCACTGCATCAAGAAAATGCAATAAATATTTTATGCAAGTAGCATAGTTGCTCTTTAAGAGGATATGTATAATTTCCCCGCTATGGTCCCTGTGGGACCATGCCAAGTATGCATTCATTATCATGATGACTCCGGGTGAAACTATAGAGTAGCTACTGGTTGATCCCCAAGTCGAAAATAGCAAATCTAAACTGTGAAGCCGACGCAAGCTATGAAGACATTTTCACTCCTGTCATAGGTACTTTATCAGCAAGTCACTAAGTAGCAGATCCGTGTATGCGGCAATACAAATACCACCCCTGCTGCCGTAGTTATAGCTTCCCCAAACAATCAATAACCAAATGCAGTGCTTGCCATATTCCCTCAGAAGGAGCCAAAACGCCCGCAAGTGACCAGTGAAAACGGTCATAAAAGATGCAAAACACAGATGGAGTTGGACAGATACTTGGATCATGCTTCTTCTTCAGTAGCTGTAGCTACGGATGGCCGCTGGACACGGAATCCACAATGATGAAGCAGCCAGACATCTGTAAATGTACAATGTGCACCGCTTGTCTTTCTCAGCTGGCATTAGCAAAAAGCCGTCACAAAGACACCACAAAAAATGATCAACTCGAGCTACCACACGTCACGTCAACGCCTCCAAACGACATTTGCCGATGTTATTTCAAGACCACAGGCGGAAATTGGACTGTATCAAGCCAATGAGACATGGTTGTGGTAGTTTCATAGTGTGCTCCATGTATGGCTGAAATGGAAATGGTACCTTTTGTATTTATTCATTCTGTAGTGTTTCAGGCGATATTATCTGTTCATATGTAGCCAAATTATTGAGAACTCATTTGACAGTGCTTCAGAGTCCAAATGGACAATGACCCGAAGCACACTGCGAATGCAAGCAAAGAGGGGTTTTTGTTTTGTTTTGTTTTGTTTTTGGGAGTGTGGAATGGCCAAGTCAGTCACCTGACCCGAATCCAATTGAACATACACTTCAATTGTTGAAGACATAACTGAAGGGACAAAGCCTCAAGAACAAGCAAGAACAAAACTTGCTACGGTCTTGTTATCTGTGTTGTCCCATATGCCACACACATTATGATTGAGTTAGGTTTGTTTTCATGTTTGACCAGGACTTAACTGTTGCCTTAGGCGAGGCAATTCAATGTCCTCTACTGCCGATTGCAGAAATTGTCACTGGCCACAATGCAGTTGCAAAACAAACAAAACAGTAAATATGGTGTGGACCATCATTTTTCTTCTTTGCTGTCATTCACAACTTGGCGGGAAGCTGTATGCATGATTTTCACTTTCCCTTTTGTCATACAACTCAACATAACAAAACGAATACAAAACAATAGAAGCAAATGTACATTTTGGTGATCCTTTAATATTTTTGCTGACAGTTTATAGATTAGTTGTTGGACTTCTTTTAAAAAACGGATTTCATTTATTAATCCACTTTCACTACAATGACTTGAATAAAAACCGCAAGGGCACATGGATGGCTGCATCACGCATTTCCAAATATCTCTTGGTCATCTCCACAGAAACAGTCAGGAGGCTGTTAGATGGTTTCTGGCACTGGCCCACTTTCCTTAACAGTGGATGATGATGTGCAATGAAACAGCTCTATTTTCTCCCCAAAATTGCATCTGCGCAAAAAAAAAAAACCTGGCATAGACTGCGGATGTTTCTTTACATATTTATCAACACTAACTGCATTCCTCCTGCAAGTTGACACCTTGCAGTGTAGCCACCTGGACAGTATAGCCAGGGCTTATTTTTTTGCATAAAAAAAAAAAGAGTTTCTTAGTCTTTTCCTCACCACAATTTTTACACTGGATGTGCACAGAAGCATGCAGTGGCCTTAGTTATTCGTACGAGATGTGTTTCATGAGGATTGAAATCAAGAAGGTGCCCTTATTAATTATACATTTCTGCCTCTGCGTTGTTGAGGAGAGCAGGATACTGCACTTGCACACACACAGTCACACACATGCACTCACCTGACCGAAGAAGCCTGTTGGTATCTTTGCTTTGTCAGTTGTGGTGCTCCAAGCATTCGCAGTAGTATGTACAAGCAGCATAAGTACAGTAGAAATTCTTGTTTTGAAGGTGTTCCCGGCAGCGTGTGGTGGCGTGGCAGCTGTCTGGACTCATTGTTGGGGCCACTTTGTCTTTCCGTCACAAACTGTTGCCACCAATATGAACACAACGTCATCCCAAAATCACGTTCAAATGCTAAATAAGGATGCAAAAAAAATAAAAATAAAAAAAACAAATTAGGTTGACAGTCAGCAAAGTGTCTTTTGGCAGAGAGATGCTCTCATATGACGTCATCTCATGGCGTAGTAGTCTCTTCTCCCCTCCTTTGCAAAATAATAAATGGAAACAAGAATAAGTTGTATGTTTGTTTTGCACATATTCACTGAATAAAAAAAAAAAAATTGAAACATTTGTATGAAAACCCCATTTATATATTACATACAGTATAACCCCACTCGCCTTTATTAAGAGCGGCTGGACGCAGGCCCACAGCCGGAATCGAGAAAAAGCCCAGGAAGGGGTTACCTGTTGGCACCCGCACCCCATCAATAACATGAAATTTTCCATGGCACACTTGGAACACAGCAGAACATGATGCACACTAGCGTAATGATGTCACCCACTCAAATAGGCTGTCACGCATGCTAAAAATACACTTCCAGGTTTTAAGGGAGCAAGACCCAACCTCATGTGCAGCCACCAGCCGGCAAGGGAAGATGGACTTTTCGGCTCTTACGCCGTAGCACACAGTGCATCTCGCTGTGTTTTGGTGAAGACTGTTCTCGATAAAGAAGTGGCAATTGCGCCGAATCGCTACATTTGAACCAAGGGCACTTATTTTACAGGAAAAGGCAACTCATGCTCTTACTTGGTTGCATCAGCTTGTCTTCCGTTTTAGCTCCCATCCCAAAAAAATCAAGACAAATTCGAGGATAAACGGTGGCGCGGTGAATGAGTGGTTAGCGCGTCGACCTCGCTGTGCAGAGGGACCGGGTTTAATTCCAGCTCCGGCCTTCCAGTGTGGAGTTTGCATGTTCTCCCCTTGCCTGCGTGGTTTTTCTTTGGGTACTCCGGTTTCCTCCCACATTCCAAAAACATGCGTGGCAGGCTGATTGAACACTCAAAAATTGTCCCGAGGTGTGAGTTTGAGCGCGGATGGGTGTTCGTCTCTGTGTGCCCTGCGATTGGCTGGCAACCGATTCAGGGTGTCCCCCACCTACTGGCCAAAGACAGCTGGGTTAGGCTCAAGCACGCATTGTGTAAACACATATTGTGAGGATAAAGCGGTTCAGAAAAATGGAAGTTTTACTCTGTATCTCAACAATTCAGTATTAAATTGATCTCATCTCAGTCTTTGCACTTTTTAAAACCATGTCTTCCAACATCCATCCATCCATACAGTTTCCGAACGGCTTATCCTGATGATAGCCGCGGGCATGCTGGAGCCTATGCCACATTGCTTCGGGCACTTGGCGGGGTATACCCCGAACTGGTTGCCAGCCATTCTACAGTATCTGCCAACCTATTTCATGCATTTAAAACACACACACACTCACACACGTCTCATAAGGTTCTATAACGTTTTGGAACTGTTTTGAGTGTAATGATTACTTTTATGAATGTTTATTCTCCCATATTCATGCACAATTTGAAGAAAAAAAAACCCTCTACCTCGTTTTTAAGAACACTTAGGCCCACTATGATATTGTATGTCGATGTTTGTCCTCATGGTGGGACTTGGAGAGCGACATTTTTGTCTGTGGTACTTGCTGAAAAAGAACCAATGCCTCAGAAGAATCACTGATGAAACAATTATTCCACATTGTCATAAGATAATTTAAGGTCGGTATACGGGGAGTTCCCCTTATGTTTGCCACATGCAATTTTACTCAAATACAGGTAATAATAATAAATCTGTTTTGTCATGATTACTGCAATACAGTATTACATTCAGCCGCAGAATGCCACACTCCTACCGTGGAGACAACAATGTAATTACTCAATTATAACACCATAACAGGTAAATTTAAGTTTGGAAATATAGTTCGATAGTTGCCTTAATTCATCTTCTGTTTTTGAAAACCAAATTACTGCTTCTCAATAGGAAACTACTAAATTACATTAGCACTTTTGCCTGCATCCTTCTGAGCGGAAGTTATTATGTCATTATACAATGTGTACATTACTCTCTGTTAAATTGCACGGCATTGATTTACCACATTAGTTCAAATTAACTTTTGTGCAGTGAGATTTTGGCTCTGCCCCTTGCAATTACGTTCACTCAATCTGTACGTATGTTGTTTGCATATCGAGGTATCAGAAACAGAAATGTTTGTTTTATGAAAATTTAAGATGCTTTATGATGCTTACTGTTGAGATTAAGTTGTTACTGAAAATCAGAGTATTGTTTCATTGATTTTGTTAACCGCCAATTTAGCTTAAGCTACCTACAAGTCTTTCCTCACCACATTTCATAAATCTCCTCTTTGGTCATATTTGTCTCCGACGTAGCGACTCTCTTTCAGGCATCCTTCTATCGCTATATATCTTATCTCAACCCATTTCGGCTCTAAAACTATGCGCAATAAAAGTGTTGTTTCTTTGTCTATAGGTACAAATGCAATATGACCTTGACTAATTTGTGACAAGTCTTTATTACATGCATGGGTTAACTGGTGGTGAACTTGAGTGCAAGACAGATCAAGAACAGGACATTGGCATTGTGTTACGTCTCAGACATATACACGTTTGTGTATATGTCTGAGTGTGTGCTGCAGCACTTGATTGGTGTGGGGTAGCATTAGGTTCCTTCCATGCAGTTCACAGTGAACATGCGTATGGAGTTGAGAGAATGCGTGAGGTGGGGTCGGTTGGTCAGCTGGTGTTAGGTCGTTGTTAGTTGAGGACGAAGAAGAATGAGAGTCAAAGGGGCAAAAAGAGGGAGGGCGCGACAACTGGGGTGAGAGTGTGCCTGGGGTATTGATGCCAACACATCTTAACAATAATGGGGGATACTGTACACTCAAAATGTATTGAGATTTAAGTTAAAAGGAAAAGGTGACAGAATATTATTTTGTAGTCCACAAATTTTGTTAGATTAAAATGGAACAGAGGACAATTGGCAAACATAATGCAATGAAATAACACGAGAATTGTGTTTTTTTTTTTTTTTTTTAATTGTGATTGTTCCGTGCTGAAGGACAGTCTTTAGATATGTGGTGCTGTTTTTGCCAGCTAAAAACACTTTCAAATGTATTTAACCAAGGAATAGACCGGATGTGTGGTGCAAAATCTCAGAAGTGTAATCCATATCATTGTTTCATAGAAAGTTAAAGTGATAAAGCCACAGATTTGTTTGCATTATTGTTGAAATCTGACACTAACTTCAGGCCGTATCTCACTGAGCAGCGAAGTGTGTGCGCGCACGTCGCAATGTTGTTTTTTTTTCGTCAGGGTTGTTCAAGCTGAAATAGGACTCCCAACTTGGACTTGGACTCATCGCTATTTTTTGAGACTGGCAACTCCACTTAGAACTGTGACTTGACTCGGACTTTTCTTTTGGTCACTTCTGAACATAACTAGTTTCTATGGTGTGTGTGTGTGTGTGTGTGTGTGTGTGTGTGTGTGTGTGTGTGTGTGTGTGTGTGTGTGTGTGTGTGTGCGTGTGTGCGTGTGTGCGTGTGCGTGCGTGTGCAGCTCAGGTGCTAGGTCACAAATTACCCCACTCTCTCTCAGTCTCTGTCTCTGCCACCATACCTCATCTGAATTGCCGAGGGGTCCTCATGTGTGTTGTGTTTGCCAAGGTGTCTTTATTTGTGGTGTGGGGTTTTTAAAGAGTGAGATTCTTTGGATTTGTATTCACATTTTGCTTAAACAACAATGTGGTGACTTTTGAAGTTGGCTCTATTTTAAAAACGTACTTGAAACAGTCTAATTTTAATCTTCCATAATGTATTCATTTCACTTTCTTAAGCCATCTAAATTCTTTATTGCATTGATTCTTCTAATACTAATTGATTTTTTTAATTACAACAACCTTGAGCATCAACAGGGAGTGATACCTATACTCTGACCATGAACACATGCTATATGTAGTTCTGAGAAAGTGTTTGCCTTCAGTGGAGTGCAAACTGTCAATAGTACCAATCATTAAATGTCAGTCTTAGCATACATTTACCGTACTCCACCCAATGCTTCTTCTTCCTTCCCAGGATTGAAAAAACGTACCAGGAAGGCCTTTGGGATACGGAAGAAAGAGAAAGACAATGACTCAACGTAAGTCGTCGTCTTCGTTTCAGGTTGTACTTTGTGATCCCAAACCAGATGATGTTAGTTGAAGTATGTATGTAGTGTAGTAGTGTATTGTGTGTCCACAAAAGACATGTTGGACCAATGACAATATCAGTAATGTTAGGTTCCTTCCAAAATAGATTCAATTTTTTTTTCTTTCAAATGACACAGGAAAAGTTTGTCTTAATAGGTTCTATGACTTTGCTTTTGTGTTACTATGTTATTTAAAGTATGTTTGAGACAAACTAAATTGTCTTTCTCCTCTCATCTTTCATTTCATATAGGGGGTCCCCAGACAGAGAGGGGGCTGTAAGTACACTTACATTTAGTACACATGAAAGTACATCCATCAATGCTTTTATTTAGAAATTGCGGTTGTCACATGATGTCGTAAAACTGTAGCTTTTTTTTGTTGTTATTGGTTTGTTTTGAGAAACGTTATGAATTTTAGTGTTGGTATATAGTAGTTACTTGAGTTGGCATTAAAATACATGCATTCAATTTTTTTGTTTTGTCCTTTTTACTTGCCAGGATCCTGAAGAGGTTGAATCGGTACTGAATTCAGTGAAGTTGTAGTTCTCAAAAGTAGACGAGCCTGTAGAGTAGAGTAGAATACTGCATGGATTTTTAAAGCCCATATCTCACCGAGTGGCGATGCTTTATAAGTGTTTGCGCAAGAGCGAGTGTTCTTTTTTTTCGTCAGGTTTCGTTCAAGGTAGCAAAAGTTTGCAAAGATGTTTTCACAAACTGTTTTTCTTGTCTCGAAAACATTTTGAACATGTCCAAAATTTGATGGTGATAAGAAAAACTCTGCCAATGTCTGTCGAATGTCTTTGCAACCTTTTGCAACCTTGAATGAACCGTGAAGAAAATCCATCATTCGCCACACATGCAAACACTCACAAAGCTTCGTCTCTCAATGACATACAAGCTTTAGTTTTGAATATCTTCGCTATTAAAAAACTCTGCGGTAGCAAATAACACATTATTGTTGCTATTGCTGATGCTGTTGTTAGTCCAAAATTAGAAATCTCACGGGGATGTGGTTTATTTTCATTCTAGCAATACAAAATAGAAACAATTAGTTTTCCCCTAAATATTGCTGAGGCAATGTCAGCACTCGTCAAATATCACTCGTGAGGAATGATTACATACTTGTAGCTTCATTGTCTGATGAGGCCTGTGATTTTTTTTCTTCTCTTCTCAGTCTCAGAGGAGGACCAATGGAGCCACAAATGGATTCTACGGAGAAATTGACTGGGAAAGATATGTAAGAACCCCGTTTAGCAAATTTGACATGTGGGAACTAATGTATAGCCAGATTAATTTAAAAGTACTCAGAAGTGCCAACGATATAATTTATATTTCCCAGTAATGGAGCTTTCCATTGATTCATTGTGTTTCAGAATTCTCCTGAGGTAGATGAAGAGGGTTATAGCATCAGACCTGAAGATGAGGCAGACCAGGCAAATATCCTCAAACAATGCTTTTTCTTTGTGGATGAATAACATTCACCCACCTGTTTTGTCCATGCAGTTTGCAGGTTTCTATTTGTTCATGAAATAGCTTTGGGACAAGTGCAATGTTTTCCACACATATGCGCATCACAGTACCTGTACTAATTCCACGCACATGTCCCATTGCCTTTAGCAATGCATACCAAAACAATTGTGAGTCTGCTGCTCTAACATTTCACAAAGGCGATCACATTTTGCACTGGAATTTGTATTATGCACTTTTTTTTTTGTTAAGCAGACCAGTTGCTTGAGAGTAGACCAAAATTGTTCTACTCTCTACTAATTACACCGCTTTACTTTTCATTCAAAAATACATCATGAAGATCGACAAATTCCATGAGGGATGCAGAGCTCAAACTGGCGAATTAAAAAGACAATATTGATTTTCTGTTTTTGACCGTTGAACAGATACAATATTTGAAGATTTGAACACTTTTCCTTGACACTTCTCTCCCACATATCCCCAAGTCCCATTTCTTCTCTTCTGATGAGTCGGAAGAAGAGGAAGACCACAGGAAAAAGTTCAAAATTAAAATTAAGCCCCTCCCAGCTGATCAAGTTGTGGCAGTGCCCTCGGTTGAAGAGCTCAAAGCCTCCATAGGCAACATTGCTCTATCCCCTTCGCCTATGGTGAGTAACTTGGCCAACATTTTTGATTCCCATAAACGGTGTACCAGCCCTCGTAATGAGCATGTGCAAATTCCTCCTGTTATTCACATTTTCACCCGCTTTAATCCTGCTCTGTTGTGCTAGGCACGGGCAACTGGGTGGGGCGTATGCATCCCAGACACTTTGTCAATGTGGCCCGCGGGGCAAGAAATGGCATGTGAATGAGGTCCAACTTGTAACAATTCAAATCGGACAGTAGTAATCAAATCGTAGATAGTGGTGCAATGATCGATAAGGTTTACAGTTGCCACCCCATTGCTGGTCAGCAATGTGGGAGGGAGTTGTCCCCTCTTGTGGGGTGGCGTCAATGTGTGTCAGCCGTGTGGCAAAAGTTGATTGATCAGACAGGGTAGCATTGTGTGGATGTCAGTGTGTGTAAATAATAATG
Organism: Hippocampus kuda; assembly: GCA_901007745.1. NCBI lineage: Eukaryota > Metazoa > Chordata > Actinopteri > Syngnathiformes > Syngnathidae > Hippocampus > Hippocampus kuda. The sequence goes on from CAAKHF010013008.1 coordinate 11,032, forward strand.
ATACATAGTTGGTGTTTATTTTGGTTTTACATTTTGCAGAGGTTGCGATTATTGAAGTTGTCCATCTCTAATGCAAACAATGACTAAAAAAATACTTATAGATAATTATAAGGACTATAGACAAGGGTCTATAGTCCTACCGTCTAAGTGGTGCGCAGGTTCTCATGCGTGCTGAAAATATTATATTGCCCGTCCCCCTTCCACGCATGAACACAAAACTGTTTCCTTCTGTCACTCCACCTTCACAGCAGAGAACAGAGAACAAATTCCCCAGTGACAACGCATTATTTCTCCTAGATGAGCTGGTGACTTTTTCATTTGTAGACAGCCTCTTGAGCAGCTTAAAAAACTAAATGTGAAGTCTAAGAGGCCAAAATTTCTCGAAGAGAATCTCTACAAGACACCTGCTCATGTAAACCATGCAAATTATAAATCTGTAAATACTAGCAAAGGCAAACAATAATAGTCAAGAGTGTGGCATTTTTAGACATCCCCATTCCTTTTCTAGTTATGAAGACACCATGACTTTAAAATGACTTGTACAGTATTCTTTTTCCTCCACAGAAAACCCGGCCTTCTGTAACTCGAGTGGCTGCACAGTTTAAGCCCAAGAACCCTTGGACACATAAGACACAATATAATGTACTTCTACCTTAATTTAGTGCATATGGTGAGGCATCATTTGTTTTATTCTTCAAGATGTGGATTCACTTGTAACTATTTAGAGTTCAATGAAGGCCAAATTCTGTAAACCTTCATTGTGAATCAATTTGAGTGCTATGAGCGGGTAGCTTTTGAAAGTACCAATTATTATACGTTCGATTTGGCACAAGCATCTTCCAACCAGAAACCTTTTGCAGATCAATTTTATGTTGTTCGATATATTTAATGAGGAAAGAGCTGCACAGGTATTAAGTTAATCAGTGTCAATGCAGCTAAAGAACACCGCCAGGCTTCCCGTTCTGTCGATGTTTCTTTGGATATGTTGTAACTGGGGAAAGTAAATTCCCTGTGTGTTTTACATACGTGGCCAATAAATTTGATTCTGATTCTGATTGCTATATACCACATCCATTAAAAACTCAGTAATTAATTGTCATGGTAAAAAGTGCTCAAATTGCCATTGCCAGTGAGGTAAATAATACTCTTAAAAACTGGCTATGTTATTCCCATATTTTCCGCACTACAAGTTTAGAATTGTAAGGCGCATCTTCAATGAATGGCCTATTTCCAAACTGCTTTCATATATAAGGTGCACCCCATTATAAGGTGCATAGAATAGAAGCTACGATAGTGGCTGCAGTTGCGTTTTGCATCCACGAGATGTACGCTAAAGGAAATACACATAAATACATTACCGCTTTATTTATATGGAACTTTTACAACTGCTGCAGCTATAACAATGCGCTTTACAGAACATTTAAAATACTATGTCCAAGAAATCAGAATACTGATCCATATATTGCACATACAGCACATCTGACAATAAAGTTGTACTTGATACTTGATATATAAAGTGCATCGGATTATATGGCGCACTGTCGGCTTTTGAGAAAATTCAATGCTTATAGGTGTGCCCTATAGTGCGAAAAATACAGTAATTCAACCACAAATAGGCTAAAATCTGAAACGAAACCTGGAGCACAACTTAAACCTTAACTGAGCAGATTCAGGACATTAACCTTCTCAGTTTTAATCCTTGACTAAAATGCAAATCCCGTGCCGCGAAATAAGTTTAGAACACTTCCTTTCTTCTAAATATTGTAGTCTTAATTTAGATGTGACGTTCACACAACATTGGTATGTACATTGGTACATAAACACCGTTTATGTAGCATCTGTCACACAAAGCATTTCCGCCACACCAACACCCATCTGGTGATGACACGCTGCTAAAACAGCACAGTGCAAAAAGTATTTGCTTCGTTGATGAGGGCCAAAATTAAGAGTCGGAGTTGGGACACAAGTGTCCAACCACTATAAAGCAGTAAGGGGTAGCTTGGGTAGCCACTCTGAATAATTCAGTAAGGAAAGTGGGCACACAGAACGTGCGCGTCATTCAGCTGTTTTAGGTTGCCAATCGTCACATGAGCTCTGGATCTCAATAATTCATGTGGGCCTCTGGGTTCAACCAATATGGCTGTCGCTATGTTGAACAGATCAGGTGTGAAAGGCTTTTTATGCTGACAGTAACTGTGGGCATTTGTGCTGGAGGCACCTGTAGTGGGATGATGAGCTAAAGTAAGCTATACATTCGGCTCAAGTTTTGTCTACATTTACATCTTTTAAAGCAGCATATTTCTATCTACAAAGAAAGCACATAGAGAAGGAGAACCCAACCAATCGATAGCGGTCAACTGGTAGAACGTGGAGTGCTCCCAAGTCCACCATAAGAGGTGCAGGGAGAGGAAAAAAAAAGGTTTTTGTGTATATGTGTATTATTACTGTTATTATTATTATTTTATTTTATATTTTGTTAGCATCCACTGCAGTTTGCACATTCTGTCACTCTCATGCCCACAAAGTTGTATTTAATCATTTATTTTTTAAATTAGAAAGCGGGTCAACTTTGTATGTTTTAAAAAAAAAACATACAAGGTTATTTATTTATTTATTTTGTGCATGCAAATACTTTGTTTTTCCACTTTCTTCCCTTCAAAATTTTGCTGCCATAAATTGTGAATTCCTCCATTGTGAGCCAAATTAAGGTTTTCTGATCTGATCTTAAATTGGGCTGCAAAGCATTACTTCCGGGCCACTAGGAGAATCCGGGCCAAAGAAATCAATGAATAAGTCATCCAACCTCAGTTACCCAGTGGAGCTAACAGGTCAGAGTGTCAGCATTTCCTGTTGACATTGTGAGAATGACAATGATGGGTTGTGAGAAATGGAGTTGTGCTGCGTCACAGCATCCAATGGAATTCATCATTTCCATCATGCCCCTCCCCCTGTTGCATCACTGTAATCACTCATGGCTCACTGCACAAGTGGAACACACACAAGAGGGAGAGGTGGTGAGAGGGGAAAAAAAATGGTGAATGCGAGCATGGCGAGACACATGAAGACGGGTGAGATTTCAATGTAAATCAAAGAGATAAAGGCAATAGCGAGCATAATCGAGGGAAAACATTGGCTGGCAAAAATAGTGTTGGGTCTAAATAGGCTTTTATTAGATGAGAACATTAAAATAGAGAGAGGAGAAAGCTTTGCGAATTCATGTCACTATTCTCTCACCTCGTCAACACTCTTGAAATATTTTTCCAGGTTTTGAAGTATTCATGGGGGTAAGTGCTCACAAAGATATAAAAAAATCAGTGTGGATAAAGAAACACTGAGCTACTTATATATTTATTTATTTGAACCAATTGAGGTGTTTGATTTATGAATCTGATTCTTAAACGAATCAGTCCTATCGCCTCCCCAACACTCCTGCCATTTTCGACTGCTTGCATCATGCTGAACTTAAAAAAAAAATAATAATAATAATAATAATAAAAGTCCTGGCGAGTTGAGGCTAAGATCTTATTTCTTGCCCTGTCATACTCATCCCCACATGTGACCTGCCTTACCAAATTGCTGCAGCTGTCTTCCTCTGATTTACCTGATGTCCGTGTTACTGATTTGTTACTCTCTGACCAGGTATCTCTTCTCTCTTCCTTTTTGCTGGTCACAGAGACGTAGCCCGGTAAGTGTCCTTTGCCTCCATCGCTCCTTGGTCAAGCTATAAACACAGTACGTCACATGGCTCCGCGTGCCTAACAAACACAAGAGAATGTACACGGATGGGATCAGTGGCTGAAGTGATGCATTGAAACGCTCATTGTCATTATAGAACATAAGGATAAAAGGTGTACAATGATTAAGAAGAATGTACACAGAATACTTATGCTGTACATATAGATTCTGTCAGTGCATGTGTTCTTGTTTTCCACTATGAACAGCTTCATGCTTGCTCCCAGTACTGGGAAAAAACATTGAAATTCCGACAGCTGCGCTCTTTTAAGTTTTACCTCAGTCACCGCCCATCGTGGACTTCTCACATCCTCTGGTTTGCTCCCAGGCTTTTCCCTCTCACTCTTTTTCCTCTTGTGCTCTCTCTGCCCCCCTTGGTGTGCCCATGGAGACTTCATACGTGCATGCACATTGCATAAGTGACTGTTTAAGAGCACAGCAGTAATACGCTTTCCCTGTCGCCTCTCTAACAAAATACTGTATTTTCTTTTTTCATCATTTCAAACCTTGTCTTCTCAGTCGTCGTTTTTCTTAAAGCTAGCATTGAAAGGGTTCCAATATGCAATTAATATCATTATTTCTTTTAAGATAAACTATTACATCCCATTGTTTGATTGCGTGCTATAATTGGTTCAGGGATCGGTATAGTTTAGTCAGGTTAGAAAAGTACTTGATCACTTAATTCCAACACATTTTTACACTCAATGATCTCTGCTTTGTGATCCCCCCCTCCCCCAACTTTTAGTCAACTATGAATTGAGCATTTTAATCTTTATATTACCGATAGTCCAAGAAAACAATTGTATTCAAAATCTGTCAACATTTTTGTCTAATTTTAGACAGGACAATCATTTTACCCTTTGACATGCTATTCAAATCAAATGTCATTGTGATGTCGTGTTGAAGGCAAGCAATTTATATCATAAATACATTGGGATGTAAATTCCTTGAGCAGTGGTTCCCAACGTTTTTTCGCTTGGCACCCCAATTTGATACCACAAAACTTTGGCAACCCCAGACATTCAAAACCAAGACAATTTTACTTACTTTACTTTTATCTCATTCACTCCCAAAGACGTTTTTAAACGTCTTTTCAGACTTGGTCTAGAATTGGCTGGTACTGAATGAGTTAAACCCCATTTAGGCTATTTCATGTGTGAAAATGTAGGTTAAAATTGTTTTGAATCACGTGTGGCATATTATTTTATCTAGATCAGTGGTTCTTAACCTTGTTCAAGGTACTGAACCCAACCAGTTCATATGCACATTCAACGAACCCTTCATTAGTGAAAAATAAAAATATGATTCAAGAAGTGTTCCTTCAGGGTGGCCCGGTGGGTCAGTGGTTAGCGCGTCAACCTCACTGTGCAGAGGTACCGGGTTCAATTCCAGCTCCAGCCTCCTTGTGAGTTTGCATGTTCTCTCTGGGCCTGTGTGGGTTTTCTCCGGGTACTCCGGTTTCCTCCCACATTCGAAAAACATGCATGGAAGGCTGATTGAACACTCTAAAATTGTCCCTCGGTGTGAATGTGAGTGCCGATGGTTGTTCTCCTCTGTGTGCCCTGCGATTGGCTGGCAACCGTTCAGGGTGTCCCCTGCCTACTGCCCGAAGACAGCTGGGATAGGCTCCAGTGACCCTTGTCAGGATAAGTGGATCGGAAAAATGAATGAATGAATGGAAAGTGTTACTTCAGTTTTGAGTATCTCAACTTGGCATGACAAATCATGCAAGCTAAGATACTGACTCCCATCACTTTCCGTGATGCATGTGAATCCATGTTGTAAATATTCGTCCGACCGTTTTTTTTCCGTTGTTTTTTTTTTTCTCGACATAGCATGTATTAAAAAAAATCTTTAAAAAAAAATCACGACGTACTATCATGACAGTCACTCATTGACGACTGAGTGAACTAAATTTCCCACAGCACTGATTGGACAAGCAATGTAATGTGATCATAAGCCGCGGGCGTGTCATAACTAATTGACATGTTGAGTCGGGTGTGTCTTAACCTCCAAGGCAAAGGCTCCGTCGAACCCCTGAGACTGATTCACCGAACCCCTGGGGTTCGATCGAACCGAGGTTAAGAACCACTGCTCTAGATACATTGATTTAGTTTGTTTTAGTTTTTAGTTTGCATGCATTTGTTGCTGCCCGGGTAATTGTTGTTCACTATAGTTTGCTTGCAGCTCCTAGATTATTTGTCTGCATTAACTAATGCCTGCTTTATCCATAGTAGACCCTACAGAATGTTGGCGTGCAACAGGACGTCACGTTAAATCCAACAAACACGTTAGCCTGTGTGTGCTAATGCTAGCATCCACACACGATTGTCCCCATATCAGAAATGAAATCAGGCATCATCCGCAACGAGCTTCCTTTTTAGATGCTCGTTTATCACCGCCGAACTGCCTTGAATGGGAGGTTTGTATCGTATTACGTATTTTTGGTGAAATGCACCCAAACCTTCGAACTCTTTTGCGAACATGGGCCAATGGATGACACTGCATTCCCCAACCAATTGTGGCAGCTGCACTTTTCACTTTTCACCTTTCACCGTGAATCCACCTCCCGGCTTTCCCACCTGCCTGTGCACGCAATGCTCGCTCGCATGCGCTGCAAATTTGAAAGGGGGTGTGTCACTGTGTGTTCACGACGGATTAGGAGGAGGAGTCAGGATTTGACAAAATAATTTTTTTCCGTCTCATTTTTGTTTGTGAGATAAAATGGCCAAACATGTTAGCCCAGTCTTTATTTAATGAACTATGTTTTCGCCTCGTCTTATTTAGTCGAAGAATGTGTATCCTGATTTAGTCCCAGGTAATTGTTTATTAATGGCCATTTGAAAATGTTTAATTTAGTTTTTGTTAACGAAATGAACATGACTATGTAATATTTCATTATTTAATTTTCGTGTTTTAGGGGTTGAAAAGGAACACCTCCAGTAAGTATCAGTTTCTTTCAACTTCCCGTTCAGCTCACTTTTACAAAACTGATAGAATGCAATGAAAGACTTCATGTGTATCCTGCACAAATGTGTCAAGGTGAGGAGATTGTCAGACCAAGACGTGTTGTTCCCACTGTGGCCCCCACACCTGTTCTTGCACCACAAGCTCCCAGGTATGTACATCTCGGTTCTCTCACAAGCAGCTTATGACCTTGTGACTGTATACAGCATCGGTCCCAAACCTTTTTTGCATCATGGACCGGTTTCATGTAAAGACATATTTTTTTGGACTGGCGTAGAAACGATTAAAAATAAACCGTTAAGAATTGACCATTACATTGAATGCAGTTATTGTAATTAGCGGGGGCGCCTGCGTCACTCTCCTCCCCGACCTTTCTGGCCCAGCCATTCTGCCACGGAGCTCACCACCTTGTCAATGGCGCCTCTGTGCGGTGGCGCACCCCCGGCGCTGATGGAGGCGACAGTGTTTCTTGTGGCTCGCAGCTGAGCTCAACTAAACTGAGAAAGTAAATAATCAGATTAATGAAATTGTTTCATTTCATTTTTTCACATTGAGCGAGCGATTCGTGTCTGCCGTGATAGTGTGTTTAAATTCCACCAAGGCTCGTAATTTAGAGGTCACAACACTGTAATGCCAGCGTTACATTATCCCAGCACTTCTCAACCTTACAAACGTGCAGTAAAATGTGTAACTCCGAACTAGCTGTTTAATGAGTGTGAGTAGCAGAAAGGATTAACTCTGTATCTGTCTGCATCCTTGAGTTGGAAGACTTCAGGAAGTGGGGTGATTAAAATTTGTCTCAGAAGTACAAATTCCAACATTCTTGTGTACCTTAACTCACCAGTAGTTGGAGCCTCAATGGCCTCGGTTTTACCAGAGAAATTTTGTTGTTTTATGTGGTGAAGATTGAGGAGACGGATCGTGGTCCTCATAGATCTGAAGGAGATGTGTTGGGCATCGTGTCACACTTGTTTCCCAATTGTTTTTCTGATGATTCTTTTTTCTTGTTTCGGACCACCGGACCGGCCGTGGCCCACCGGGGAAAAGCCCCCCTTCCCCGGAGGGCCACCTGCCCCTGCCTAGTATACAATATATTATACTGTGCAAGTGTGCAACACAGGCAGATATTATCCGTTATCACGACTGTGTTTGAGCATTAAAACATATAGTTCTAGTATCTTTGATACAAAATGCAATGTTAATCGTGGCACAGCTGATATTGGAAGCACTGGTTAATCATTGTCAGCTGCAATACATTTGTCCGAAATCAGGGGTCCCCAACCGCCGGTCCGCGGACCGGTACCGGTCCGCAGGGCAATTGGTGCCGGGCCGCACAGAAAGAACTTGCCTTAATTCTGTTTTATTTATTTCGGAATACGAAATGTTTTATTTTGAAAAATTACTGGATTCTCCGTTACATCCGTCTGTGTCACGCTTGACTCACGTCAAACCAGGCTTCTCCGTCACGTGACCGATTACGCTAAAAACAAAACGCCTGAGCTCGCAAAATGAGTAAAAAAACTGCTGAAGATCGTAAATGACGGCGGCCTTAAAAGTACGTTCGAGACAACTGGATTAAATTTATGGTTGAGTACTCTGAGATCGCCACAATAGCTCTGTTGCTATTTCCGACATCCTACCTGTGTGAGGTGGGGGGTTTCTGCAGCAACGGCGACTACAACAAAATTACGAAGTAGACTGGACATAAACCACACACTTGAGGTGTCATTGTCTCCTATTACCCCGAGATGGGACCGTCTGGTTGCAGAAAATCAAGCTCGGGGCTGTGGTGAGTCGTCATTTTCATGCACTTTGAATTTGCGTTGTATCGTATTTTGAGGGCATTAACCATTACCATAGCGATCAGAGTGTTGCGGCTAGATTAAACGCTCCTTGTGTTTATTATTAAAAATTCAAAAACACCACAGTATTCATGCAGCTCATGCCATATTATTTTGTTGTATTATTTCCGCCACACCTTAAATGCCGGTCCCTGAAAATATTGTCTGACATAAACCGGTCCGTGGGGCAAAAAAGGTTGGGGACCCCTGTCCTAAATGACTAAATGACACACAGTGTGGATGTTTTTGTTTTTTTCTCGCAGTAGCCAGCAGACACCAGCCTCTGAAATCACGACAAATTTGTTTGGGCCTCCTTTGGAAACTGCTTTTGGAGACCAGAAAATAGAAGGTAGTTTCATCTTTTTCCTCTTGTTTCATTTATTATTTCACTTGACTGTTATGTAGCCATGCAAGTTTTATGGATCCAAGTATGTGTGCATGTGCAAACTTGTTCCTATTTTTTTGCCCAAAAAATATAATGCAGTGCATGCAGCATAAACTCTATCTCAGGCAAATCCTGTTCTCTTAATATCTATTTCCTCCCTGATCACACTGATATTCAAATGTCCTTCTTCCCAATGTCCCGATATCTTTGCTGTGGTCACAATTTAAAGTGGCACTCAGGGGCTTTGTTATTTGCACCGTGTAGCTTGTTTATATGCAGAGTCTGTTGTCAGCCGCTCGTATTCAATCCTGTTGGATTTATCGATGCAGTGGAGTTCTTAACTGTTGCATAACTCCCACATTTCAAGGATTTATTCTTGAAATGAATCGGACTTCTGTGTGGAACAGTGCTCTGCCGGTGTCAACTACAACTGCATGTTTTACACCCTTACTGTCTCGGATGAACTTTTTTGCATCAAAATTTGAAACAATGCTAGAAAACATTGAATTGTCATTCCATTTGTAGTTCTGTTTGTGCACAAAATGTATCTGTATTTTTATCTGAGAGCCTTTAACTCTCATGTTTTGGTGTTCTGCCTCCTTCCTGAACCAAGCGGTTCTGTCTGAGTCTGATGTGTGGGGGGCTTCTGTGTCAGAGCCTGAGTCCTCTTTGAAAAGAGCCTTCCCCGCAGGAAGTAAGTTTAGAATTTTCTGCTAATTTGCCATGCCTCTTCATTTCCCTGGTGACTGTACACACATCCGTAAAGTCATCTCACAAGCCCCCCTCATCATAAAACAAGAATGCTATATACGGCCATACCACTCACTTGATGTCAACCTTTCCATTTGATCACAAAATGACTCATTGTTGGTTGGATTTTTTTTTTTCTTTCATATGCAGTGCTATGGAAAGGTGGAGGACCCACCTTTCCCGTTGTCTTCCTTATGCTTGAGCGTGGTGGTTAATGGATGTACTATATGTTGCATGGTTAATGTTTCCTGGGCCTTTTGTTGTTGTTGTTGTTCTTTAGGTGGTGTCCACATTTATAAGGCTATTATTAATTTAAAAAATGTTTATTTAGAATCTGGAGAAATCTCTCTACATAAGCAGCAAAGCCGAAAACTAACATTGAATGCCCTTGGCCTTCGATCCCTCAGACGGCAATTAACTCAGTTTTGTCGCTACATCTATAAATGCAATTTAAAGCGACAATAGAAATCAAATTTCAGCAACTCCAAAAAAAATGCCCCTGACTTCTCTGGGTCCAAGCTCATCTGAGATGGACTGAGGCAAAGAGGAAAAGTGTGCTGTGGTCTGATGAGTCCACGTTTTAAATTATCTTTGGAAATCATGGTCTTTGGTAAATATTCAATTGAATATGTATTGAAAACAGACTTGCAAATCCTTGTATTCTGTTTTTATTTACATTTTACACACCATCCCAACTTTGTTGTGGCTGGATTTTATGACACATGTTACAAAATGAACACATTGAGCAAAATCATGAACACAGTAAAATGATGTCTTGAGAGGCTACACAAAATGATGACAGCCTGAATCTAAATGGAAGTTCCGGTGTTAACCAAAAAAATTAATGATTTTCTTTTCTTTCCTTCTTTTTCATGAAGTGGACATTGCCTAATTTATTGTGGGTGTCGTTTAATCTTCATTTTTGGGGAAACTTTAACATAGAAAATCAGATGACATCCTCACCTTCAAACTGACATGATGCAGTTTTTTTTTTTTTTTTTTATGATTAGATATTCAGAGTCTGTGTTAATTGTTTCACTGGCAATATCTGCAGCTCCACCACCACTTCCACCCAAGAATGTTCCAGCGTCTCCACTGACAACTGACTCTGCCTCTAGAGATGACACTGGTAACACATTTTAGTATTTAACTCTCACCATTACATCAGGATATTTTTTTCATATTTTTCATATTCTCTGTGTACAGTGCTGAACAAATGTATTTATCTTGTCAGTAATAGGAGAACTTACGCAGGAAGCATATACAGGGAGCGAGTTAGTATGGATTGTTTTTTTTTGTTTTTTTTCCCTCAGTAAAGTGTTAACATTTGCCTTTTTAAACAGGAATGAGGAATTCAGGTTTGAATTCAGCTTTATTCATCTAAAGTTGACAGCAGGCTGGACTTCATTCAACAGTCAGAATACACTGTATAAAGCGTTACATTTAACTATTACAACTTTTTTTCAAGGAAGTAAATTCCTATGATGTTGTTTTAGTCACGAAATAATCATGTTTGACTACTTTTTGTGAAACTGCAAAACAAATTAATTGTTAAATAACAATGGCAATTATATTTTAGTGTTAGTTATGCTTGCAATTAAATACCCCCTGACCGCCGGTACTTTTTTTTTTTCATTTAAGTCCTGTTATTCAGAAAAGAAAAAAAATGAAGTTAAAAATCTTAATCAGGGTTGTCAATAATTAAGATGATAAGATGAGTCCAGTTTCTTCTTGCTTCCTTCTGTGTCAGGGATGCTTTATCTTCCTGAATCACCTCTTCAAACAGTCTGTGATTAAAAGAGTGGTTGTCTGTCTCAGATGTGTCGACAGAAGCTGAGAACTCAACAAGAAAGACATCCATAGCTGACTTGGATAACCTATTTGGACCAGAGCAGGCTCCTCCTGCAAATGAGGATGAAGGTGACACGTGGGTGTGCTTCAATGAGCAGTCTCCTAAACAGCCACCTCTACCGAAGGAGCTTGCACCTCCACTTCCTCTTTCCCCACCTCCTCCAGAGGAAGCAGCACCTCCATTATCAGCCTCCCCGCCTCCTCCTGAATCTCCTGCCCCACCTTTACCTGTATCACCACCTCCTGCAGAAGACGCAGGATCTCATCACCCAAAACCACCTTCTGCAAAAGAAGTTCAGAGTTCCCCTATACCAAGTTCCCCACCACCGTCAGAGGAGCCACCCTCTGTCCCCTCAGGGTCTTATACACCCAAGGACCGAAATCTTTCGCCCACCACTCCGTCACTCCCTTCAACCACCGAGCTTGCAGCGTACCTTCCAACTTCAACTAGTCCACCGGTTGATTCACCGGCCAGCATCCCAACAGCTCCCAAAGCAAGCACGCCTCCATCAGCGACGCCTCCATCAGTGACTTCAACCGAAAAGGAAACAGCAATATTCCATTTTCCACCAATCCAGACAGAGAATACAGATGAACCTCGACCCAAAGAGGATGACGGTGAAATCGCCACTTCACCCAAAGACGCAAGCCAGGGGAACCGAACTACACCTCCACCGCCCCCTCCCCCAACGTACCGGACGGTGGTCTCATCTCCAGGTCCAACATCAGGCACGGCTGGTATGAAAAGCGGTGAGTTGACGAAGATTGGGCCTTCAATACCCTACAATTTGCCTTGTAGATGTTGTCTGCTAGGCAGCAGGGTCAGAAGATGTTGCTATGTTTCCAAAACTCTATGAATTAAAAGTGGTGTTCTTCTTTTCTTTTCTTTTCTTCCCCCCCACGTACAACACATAACATGTTTTAAAGGTTCCTCCTCTCCAGTTTTACCTACCGCTCCTTCAACCGTCAACGCCACTCCACCTCCTCCTCCACCCCGCCCGCCTTCACGACCCAAACTTCCACCAGGAAAACCAAGTGTAGGAGATACTGTAAGTAGATTCCAATATTGTTTTATACCACCAGTGTTAGCTCAGGACAGATTGATGAAAGCAGTTGTATGAGCGAATTGAGGCATCGAAATCACATTTTCCATCTGCAAAGTTGAGGTCCCGTTCCCTAACCGTGGGTGCATTCGGAAATGCATTCCAAGCACACACTGCTTCCCTCTGAGTTTTCGTTACCTCTGAGCATTGTTCAAATGTGCAATTCGGTTATTCAGAGTGCCCCAAAAAGGCAGTGCTGGAGCCCAGTGCGTCAGGCAGTACAAGGAAAGGAAACAGTACAAGCCCAAGGTGGTGCTGATTACTTTATGAGATAGGCTGCATACGGAAATTAATGGTAGTGGAGCACCAGAGGCAAAGCTGTTGTACGTGGTGGCCTTGTAACTCTATGGCCACCCCCGCCTCTAGGGGATGATTTTGATACCTGGTTGTGCCTTTTCTGCCATTTTCACATGGATGAAGTATTGTTACACCCCTTATCCTCTGTCACAATTCATTTAGAGAAACTGCATATTTGATAACAATTTATCTGAATGCAAACTCTAAAATAATTTGTCTTCCATTCAGTCTTACAGTCAGTGTCAAACAAAATCATTACCGTATTTTCCGCACTATAAGGCGCACCTAAAAACATTCAATTTTCTCAAAAGCCGCCTTATATATGGATCGATATTCTGCCACATGCTAATGGCGGCAACAGATTTCCGTCACACAATAGTTGCCGTGATTACAGTTCTTCGTCATCTACTTCCATTCCTTCTACTTTGTTTTGTTAGTTAGCATGTGCGTTTGGTGCATTACCTTCTTCAGCATGCTATAAAGAAGGTGGCCACCGATGGTAATGCATGACTACTTTGGCAAATACTTTTGGTGCAGTTCAGCCTGTGTTTCGAAAGGAGGTGATGGTTATGCACAGAAAGTCAACACGGTTAGGGAACAGAGATTTTTCCGAAAAAAATGGTAGTTCACTCATTTCAGTATTGGGTTTTCCGAGCGCACCAATTCACCTTAAAAGAAAAGGGCTGGTTTGCTATTCAACATTTATTTTATACTCATGTTGTTTCAGAATCGTCCAT
>CAAKHF010013012.1:0-12684 GCA_901007745.1 Hippocampus kuda
ACAGACAGACAGACAGACAGACAGACAGACAGACAGACAGATAGATAGATAGATAGATAGATAGATAGATAGATAGATAGATAGATAGATAGATAGATAGATAGATAGATAGATAGATAGATAGATAGATAGATAGATAGATAGATAGATAGATACTTTATTCACCCACAAGGGAAATTCACTAATGTAACACTTCAGTAACTGCATGAGGTAACCAAAATACTGCACAGCTCTCAATATGATGCAGTAGAATTCTACACCACTGTAAACAACCATAGCACGTCGACTTCACAGTGCAGAGGTACCGGGTTCGATTCCAGCTCCGGCCTCCCTGTGTGGAGTTTGCATGTTCTCCCCGGGCTTGCGTGGGTTTTCTCCGGGTGCTCCGGTTTCCTCCCACATTCCAAAAACATGCATGGCAGGCGGATTGAACACTCTACATTGTCCCTAGGTGTGAGTGTGGGCGCGCATGGTTGTTTGTCCCTGTGTGCCCTGCGATTGGCTGGCAACCAATTCAGGGTGTCCCCCGCCTACTGCCCGATGACAGCTGGGATAGGCTCCAGCACCCCCCGCGACCCTAGTGAGGATAAAGCGGTTCGGAAGATGAATGAATGAATGAATGAATGTAAACAACCATAATAATAAACATTGTTCAGCTAATACCTTTTTGTGTCTATCAAAATTGTGCATTATTATCTTTGTGAAGGCACAATTTTTGATGCATATATTGTATGGGTTCCCATAGACAAGTGTGTTTAAATAGTGGAAAAAAAGTGAGCAAAAGACAGGTTTCACTGGCATAATTACTAACTGTGCTTCCTGCCAGTGTTCTTTCTCTTCAGGGCCCGTATCCAAGCAGGAAGAGCAGGTCGGCGTGCCGGCACCTCCTTCCGTTCCCCTGCTGCCATGCTCTCCTCCTTCTCCTCCTCCTCCTCTTCCTCTGATCCAATCCCCAGTTCTGTTCCAGATTCCTCCTCAGAGTCCCAAGTATCCAGAACTACTTCAATCGGTGGTATCTCCTGAACTGTCTCTGCAAAATGCACATGCCTCTTGGGCTCCACTCGTCTCTGAAGAAAGAGGCATTTGGGTCAAAAAGTAAAGCTTCACTCACATAGATGAGCATAACAAAATGAAGCCAGAACCTTAGTAAGACTGGACCTACAGCACATAATACAGTATACGCCTCAAAACAAGCAGTCCAATCAACCATTCACCATGATCCTCATTATCTTTTTAATTGTATCAGTAACCATACACTTGGTGATTGTACGCTGATGTGCTATTATGGCATGTGAAGAATAGATCAGACTGTGGGCAAACACTGGTCTACAGAGTTGACCAGAGTTGTTTTTTTTAACAGTTACTTGTATTTTAAGACATCTTCAGTGAAATGCTGCAGATATTTTGTGGATTTTTTTTTTCAAACCTCAAGAGATCTAAAATCCAGAACCAAGAGCTCTCATCAAAGCAGTCAGACTACATGTCCAAATATATTGTAAGAAGATATGGATCTCCTTGTTTCCTTGATGTGATCATTGACTTGGAAATTTCTTGCTTCAAGTCAGTGTTTATTGTGAGTATGATTTTTTTAAAACACTGTAAACACAAAACTCAAAATCTGAAATTGACTCTGAGTTGTGTGACAAGTGGCTTCAGAAGTGGAATCGTCTGGAATGAGACTTGCATGGGCCACTCGCCTCACAATTCCACACTACTTACCCTTTTGCTTCCCCATAAGGATTCAGAATTGCGGGATGTGGAGTGTCTGAGGACACCCCGGGGCACAGAACCACGAGGAGAAAAATGGGAGGGAACAGGAGGTGCTGAAGATCCATTCGGGCCAAAGAAGGCTGGGGTGTTATTCTGCTCTGCACCATCTATCTTATCGCTGTTTGGCAACTCTTCTGAAACCAAAGAAAGAATTAGTTGCTTGCATCTTATACACCATATTTGTATTTGTTTTTTATTTGTGATCATTTTTTAGAGCTGACCTCCTTGTCTTTGTTGTCCCTCTCCTCCCCAGCCCATTTGAGACGTCTCAGCTGAGTGGTGTTGTCGCTTCCTGTTGACTCTGCTGGTCGGCGGTGAGTCATCCAAAATGTCTGCTCGCTGCAAGACAAGAATAAATGATGCAAAGTATTATTCTTGCCTTTTGGTTTGTCAATGCAGTGATTCCCAACCAATGTGCCACAAGCCATGAGCATCCTGTGAGAGATCATCAGCGGTGTGGTGAGAAATGATCTGACTTCATTGAATTTACTTGCAAAATTATGACTCATTTACTGCATAAAATCTTTTTGTTGGTGTGCCTCTGCCAGCACCGCGTAGTGAGAGGCAGAACAAATAAATGCTGGCGGTAGAAGGTACACTGTAAAGTATGTGCCGTGGCTCAGTAAAGGTTGGGAAACACGTTAATATACCTTTACGTAAACATCATTCATTCTTTTTGGGCTGTGCCATGAACACTTAAGTGGTGTCTAACCTCCACATAGGAAGTTTTTGGTTGTGTGAGTCCACTCTGCTTCAGTTGCACATATGATTGACTTTGACCTTGTTCCATTGGCTCCGATTGATCAGCCTCCCTGTTTGGTGTGCTGTTCTGTGCAGGCTCGTCCGGGAAGTTTGCATTGACAGGATCATTATGAATCGGCGACGGCTCACTGGCCTTGAAGCTCCACTGTTTGTTCCCATCTCCTGTTTGGTGGGTAGCAAAATTGGATGGACCATTATGACTTGGTTTAGGTGTGACATCCGGCCTGCTCAGTGTCTTCTCTGGTGTTTTCTGGTTGGTTGAGGAGTCTGACGAGGCAGTGTTCAGGAACTTGGCCCATTCTTGGCCCGAGACAATCTCCTCCAACAAGCTGACTGAGCTGAAGCTAAACTGAAAGTCATCGCTTGATCTGAAAGAAAAGGAAATCAAAATGGAGGTCACCTTGGTCGCAAATAGATGACATGGGCCATTTTCCCACACAGCTTAAGAGACTTAAATGATATGCCTTGTGATTCTAAGCATTAAAAACAAAGTCAAACCGGAAACCCAACTAGTTATTGAGTGATTCCATGCCCTTAGTAAGTTAGTTAATTGCCCTGCAAAATTATTATCCATCCATTCATCCATCTGTTTTCTCTGTGTTTTCCTGAGTGACTGGTGAGCTCCCAGCCGATCCTGACTTTGGGTGAGAAGCCGGGGACACTGGTGTGGTCCGAGTGTAGACAAAGCACCATTCACACTCACATTCACACCTATGGCAAATTTACGGTTTTCATATTTTGAAACATGCATATTTTTGGAATGTAGGAGGAAGTCTGTATACCCAAATAACTGAAGAAAGACCACGCAGGAATGGAGAGAAAATGTAAGACAGTCTTTCTAGACTTCACTGAACATAAATTTCATTTTTAAGTCACATCCAAAATAAAGGAAGTTAGTTTCCTTGACATATTCAGTTATTCGTGTTATAATTGTAATACCCTATACTTATAACATACATGGATTGTGAATATAATGATTGCATTTGGGGACCTCCTGCACTCACAAACTGCTGTGACTTTCTCTTTACGCTTCAATAAATATTATGGTGCAGTGCGATCCAAGTATTTTGGAGGAACGTAGTGTTAATGAAGCTACAAAACCTCTTTAGGCAGCACAGAGTCTGCACTAAGCCTTAATATTTGAGTTTTTAGCTGACACCAACTTCAAATAGTGACTGTGCTTCCAGCTTGAAAACACCAATCTCTCTGAAGCCTTCCTCCATTGCTTTTTATGGGCATGTCAGTCATGCTCTGAAAACGACAATGTCACTCCCTCTGACAGTAATGTGAATTTGAATCCTCCCACAATGCCTTTCACCATCTTCAAGCTGTAAATACCAGAGTTTTAATTTCTTACGTGTTCTATAATGTAGAGCTATTTGTTTTGTAACTTTAGTAAGCTCTGTGCTCTTAGGAATTCGGTGTCCTCCTGCATTTTATTATTCATTAATTCATTTTACATTCTTCACTGCCTGTATGAGTGATGAATGACAGACTTTTAAAAGCTGATTTTTGTTTGACATATGGCTGATTAAGAGACTGTAAGTGTCAAGGGTGTGGTAGTCATCAAACAGTAGTGGAAGAAAATAGCCCGACTTCAGTCAAAGTGATTATTTGGAAACATCTCAGAAGCATCTTACACATTTCACATTAGAGGTTCAATATCTGTAAGAACTTTTAGCCAGCCTTCTGCATACTCCTGCAATAGTTTCGGGTCAGTGCAAGCAGAGTACTGCAGATTAATGACCTGATAAATGCGTCAGTCGTGTCGTCCTCGGATTGTGCTGTCGGGTTCTCACTGCTGCCTAGCAATGGGACGGTCATTTCTGCGTTTTGATATGTTGTGTTGATAAGATGGCTTTGTGCTGAACTCTGGAATCATAAAGAGGATTTTAATCTTATGGGTGGAAATGAATTCACTTTGTAAAACTCACCGTGTTTCTATCGTCCTCCTTGGACTCATCTTTTCCTTTCCTTTCCAGCCATCTCTCCTTGAGTTTGTGAGTCCATCTCTTTCCTTTGTTTTCAAATGATCGTTGCTTTCTCTTGGTCATGCTGCCTTTATGAGAGATCATTTGCATGTCTTTCCATTTAGACAAATCTCCGAGTCCTCCATTTTCAGCCTGAAACGCTTTATTCCCTTGATTGTCCGCTGTAAAATCAGTGCTTCCCCATGACCAGTCATGGACATTGTGTTTAAAGCCATGGTCCAGGTCTTTATTTCCAGATATGTTATCCTGTTGAACCCCAGAATCAGTTCTCCCTAAGGAAGGAAGAGCTTTTGCCGAAAAGTGTTGCCCCGTTGACGCAGTGGAGATCTGAGGGGAATTGACATTCCCCGACACCATGTTTACCCCCACGGGGCTGTTGTCTCTCTGGGGCGGGAAGAAAAAGTGACCTCTGTACTTTTCAAAGCCACGAACTGGCTGAAGTCTCTCTTCATCTTTCGGTCTAAAACTGTTGTCCACAGAAGACCCCTCAAATCTTTTTGCCGGAACACCAAGCACATAACCATTCGTAATATCTTCTCTTTCTTTCACTCCATCTGCCCCACATGTAGGGACAGGGGGGAGCGGTTCATTCGTATGTTCACGTGCGTGCCTCTCTCTTCCAGGCTGGAGTTTCAGTCTCTCCAACATAGACTGCAGTAACGCCTGACCGTCTGGTTGATTACTCGACTGAGACATCTAATTATAAAGTTGTAAGACTTTTAAGTCCAAGAGTTAGGATCGAATACATTGGACAAAAGGCATTTACATAGTTCTTTAAGGAAAGTGGTTGAAAACAGAGTCCATTGTATTAAAACGGATCGCTGAAGGGTTGTCATCCACTTTGGACATGTTCCAGTTGGTTTCCATGATTTCTTTACCTTTTTCTCACCTCATGTTAAGATAGCATACAGCACATTTGACAATAAAGTTGTATCCAATCCAATCCAATGTCTTCAGCTAGAATGGCTAAGTCCGCATTTCCACAAGTGAATGCTTCTTGTCAAACTTGATCTCATCCGGTGCATATTTTTTCCAGATTCTCAGCATTTTTTGAAGAAATATCAACTGAGACAAGCTCCAGTTTCCCTAGATTCCTCGCTTTGTTGCCTGTTCTTCTCCTTCAAACTGTCCGTATTTCTGCATAACGTCCAGTGGCTCCACTCCAGTCAAGCAGTCGTTTATGTCAGCAGTGATGGGTGGCGAGACAGTGCACAACGTTCCTGATGCTTGGTGGAACGCCGAAGTCGTCTGACAAGAAAGACCAGTGAGGTGAGATGATTGTGCCTTGACTGCAACTTCCAAACTCTCTCACTTTATTTTCTTTATAGTTGTAACCATGGTTCGTTCCACTCGAGTGTTGGAGAGAGCATCTGGGGGAACATCTGCTCATCCTTCTACTTTATTTATCTCACTTAATTGAACTGTTTTCTTTTCTCTTAAACTTTTCTCTTCTTTCTACCTACAATCTTGCTGCTGAAGGCTGTAAATTTCCCCAGTGTGGGACAAATAAAGGATTATCTTATCTTATCTTATCTTATCTTATCTTATCTTATCTTATCTTATCTTATCTTACCTATTTGCCTTGTGAGTTATTTATTTTCCAGTATTAACAAAATGCCAAGATTGGAGTACGTATTAAAAGCACTGCTGTTTTGAGAAACCATAGTATAAATAGCCCCCTGATGGACTTTATTGTTGATTATGAGGGTTAAGCCAGCCTGTATTGGCTACTTCTTCAGAGTGCACTGATGGAAACCTTACTAACTGATTTATTTTGCCACCTTATGTTTGCCAGTTACAACAGAAAACAAGAAGATGCATTTAGCGTCTAAAAGTTATTAACACTTGTTAAAACCGTTAACCGTTAATACACTTCAATTTTGTATTAGGAAGGCAGCATAGCAAGTTTTCAGTGTACTGTATTACACAAATTTGCGGATTCGTGCCGACATGTGAAACCAAAATAGAAAAGGACAAATAATGTTCATTGCATTTAGTGTCATCCATTTTTTATTTTTCATAATTATCATCCGGTTTCTGTTTTAAATGAAAGTTCTTATTATGATCGAATTTTAACGTGATTTTTTTTAAAATGCGCATGCGTATAGTAAAACACGCCTCTTCGATTTTCTCTTGTTCCGATTGGTCCACAGTGCGGAAAGGATTTGTGGCGGCGTAAACAATGATGTACAGTGTGATTCTTCCATACGGGTCATTCTTCAATTAACAAAACTAAATATTTCCCCAAACGGACTGTGATTACGGCATATGGAATACACGCTCATGCTATGCAAAACTCCGCTGTTCCCTATTAGCGGATAGCTGCTCGTTTAGTTGCTAGTAAAAGTACTAACTGAAGCTGCAGAAATGGACTGCGTTGTGACGGGTGGAAACGTGAAAGGTAGACTCTAGCACACCCCACCTCCTTTCATTCATTTCATGTCTTGCTGTTGTTGTTTTGCAAGCTATAAGTATATCCTATGTCCGTGTATACGGTGCAGTTTTGGCCAAAGCCATCCACTCCTTGTCCCGAATCGGCGATGAGCTGTACATCGAGCCTCAGAAGGAACCTGGGGTAAATTTCTCAGTGATGACACTTCCCGAAGAGGGGCACTGCCAATTTATTATGAGTGTTGTTCTTGTTGTTCCCCCTGTTGTAGCTAGCCCTGCGGTGTGTGAACTCTTCTCGGTCAGCTTATGGTTGCTTCCTGTTTTCGCCTCTCTTCTTCAGCAGGTGCTGACTGTGTGCGCAGGGTGTACTGTGGGCATATGTCCGGATTTGCGTCGGATATTTTACGTCGTGCCCATCTCTCTGTGTTTTATGCAGGTTCATTGTCCCCAATGGGTATGCCTTCCGCTGCAGGATGTCAATAAAGGTGTGTTACGAAATGAGAATTGCATCATTTGGTCATATCATTTGGTCCCAGCACAGTGGCCTAATGCAGTGTTTCCCAACCTTTATTGAGCCTAGGTACATGTTTAACATCAGAAAAAAATCTCACTGCACACCCCTTAGCGAAGCGATGCACAAAAACTATTTATACAGGTTAACTGAGTCCTGAACCTTCTGTCATCCAGTGGAAGAGCATTTTATTGTTCTTCCTTTCATTATTGTTGTAGGCATATAAAAACAGGTGCTGATTTGTTTAGAACATAAACTGTGTTCAGAAATTAATGGGAGGGGAGTGCGCTCTGCCTCTCTGAACACACACACTCTCACACATCCCATATTGATGGCAGTGAACGCGTTCCAGTTGGATAAAACTTCGGCTTCTAACCAAGGAAAAGTTTTTCTCTTTAGTTTAAAATGGCTTACCTTAACTATATTACTGCATCACTTTGTGGCCAAAGATAGAATCCTGGTCAGTTATTGGGCCTTTTGGTGCTGAAAATACTTTTTATTGCGTCAAGGAAGTCTTATACTGAACTCGTGATATGTCACACATTAGTTCCCATGCCTACTGGTACTACTTCTTCTACTTTCTTTTGGCAGTTGGAAAATACTTCATTTACCTTCATACCGTTTCATAAAATACTTGAGTTTGAGATATGATTGGTCCAAAAATCTCAATGAAGGCACCGGAGAAGCTGTGCAACAGAATAGACTGTTGGAAGAAAGTAATTCAAATTAATCTTTCATTGAACAAAAATTAGAATTTGTGTTGTGAAGATAAATCAGTGCTTCTGATAATGTTTAGTTAAACCAGCAGGTAATTGACTGAATGACGATCCTCATGTTGCAGTCCACAGTTGCTTAACCCGAATGTCCTTTTGCGTGTGTCTGCGTGCATGTGTGTGTGTTTTCATATGCAAATATACAGAGTGTGCAGGCAGTGTTTAGGTCCCTGACATCTCTGGAGAAGACGGTGGAAAAGTGTCACATTCATCTGGACAAGCAAAATGATCGCCTCACCTTCACGCTGCATTGCAAATATGGTATGGCCACGTCACCTCCTCCGACACGTCGGCTGATATTACGTTACATGAAGGATTCGAAACATGTCTAATCTCATTTCACACGGACACAGTATTTGTTTATTGACATCCCATCACTGTTTTGTTCGCCGCAGGCCTCTTGAGGACTCATAACCTGTCTTTCCAGGACAGTGAGACCTTACAGGCCGTGTTTGATAAGAACAGCTGCAAAAACGTATTTCGAGCCAATCCAAGGTTTGTCACCGATACCACTTTATCACTTTTCTAGACCGACAACAAGAACTTACTGTACATTTGAGTACCCGCTGATATATCTTGCAATTTTGATGAAAATATATTTGATATTCATCAGATTTTTTACAAAAAACACAACCTTTAATTGAACATGGCATAGCTTTCACTCACACTTATGCATTATTATACAAACATTGTTAAACAGACTTATTGAACATGAAATACCTTTCACTCAAAAAGAACACTTCTCATACACACAGAATAATCCTATTCCACTTGCCTTTGAGGTATATGGATGGGTGGGCATTTACACTTGTCGTCACCTGTCCGTCAGTACCGACGGACACGTTGTGAGTCCGGCAGTGACGGACTGGTGGGCTGATGACTGGCGGTAACTTTGAAACACTGACGGAATAAGTGCTGACGGAAGCAATTTTCGGCCGTCCCCCAGAACTCCATGAAGTGGAAAAGCAAAGATGAGGGGCAGTTTGGGGATGAGAAGCAGGAGGAGGAGTGGTAATAGCCTAAAAGATTTTTCTGGGTGTGTAAAATGGTCCAAACTGTTTGTAAATTAGGTAATAAAATTGCGTGCTGTTACCCTTGTCCAATTTTTATTGACAGTCCTAAAACAGCGACGACAAAATTTAATTTAGCGATGAGGGAGGCGCGTTAGAAATCACGATGATAGACTGGACCACCCTGAAATAATGACGGGACACCCTGAAAGAATGACTGGCGAATGACGGAAGTTCACTCACACTCCCACCAGTGGGTAGAATGCATGTTGTTTCTTCGCCTCCAAGGAAGCGGTGTCGTACATACAGCAGAAAACACACTTTAATAAAATGATACAGAGATGTTGATCATAACTAAACTGGAGTAACATAACTTGGAAAGTCAAATTTATACTGTATACCTTTTTTATTGTTGTAGCGTCTTTCTGTACAGTACTGTATGTTGCTGCGTCAAGAAACGATACGTGGTACCTTAACATTTTTAAAAGAATCAACAAACCATTCAAAATGAAATTCATGAACTGCTGATATGCCATGTCTTTCTGAGGTTGCTGGTGGACACAGTGGCACATTTCCCACCATCTATGGAGGAAGTCACACTTTCAGTCAGCGATGAACGAATGTGGCTCAGGAATCATGTGGATGAGGAATTAGGTGATTCCTGAGTGCTGTTTTATTGATTGCCGTAATTGTTCTTTAAGTGAAGCTCTTGTCCAAAAAAGTATGTCAAAATGGATCTGCGTTCACTTCAATTTGATGTGATGTTTTTTTTTCCCCCATCTCAGTGCAGTCCAAGACCATGCTGACTGAACTGTTTCTGGTTTCCGACGAGTTTGACCATTTTGCTGTCCAAGCTCACATCAGCATTACCTTTTGCCTAAAGGAGCTGCGGGTGAGAAGAGAACGAAAGAGTTTTTTTTAAGGAGGCTCATCTGGAGGAGAATCCCGATTGCTGAGTTGATTTCTGTCATATCTCCTCCAGGGTTTGCTATTTTTTGCTGAGAATACAGGTCTTCCTATTTCAATGTACTTTGATGAGCCGGGCAGGTATGCGTGCATGTTCACCCAAGAAGTAATGTTAAGTGTATGGACATCACAGCCATTCATTGACCCGCATCTGTGTGTTTATTTGTGCATGTGTATTTTTCAGCCCTCTTGTGCTCTCGGTATCGGACAGCATCCTGGAAGGCGACTTTGTGCTGGCCACACTTTCAGATAATACCAGAAACGACACAAGAAGGTAACAAACAATAATCATACATGGTAGACATGTTCTTAGGCAATCTGTTTTTTGGTTAGGTATATTTCCAACTTTGTGGGCACTATGTGGGGTTGTTTATTTTTTGTTCTAGCATGACTTGGCCCAGCGCACACAGCGAGGTCCTTTTAAGATAAGATATCCTTTATTTGTCCCACACTGGGGAAATTTACAGTCTACAGCAGCAAGATTGTGGGTAGAAAGAAGAAAGAAGAAAAAAAAAAGGCAAAAAAAATGTACATTTAAAAAAAAATTTAGGCATGATTAGATGGATTTTGTGAGGACGAACTGGACCTAACAGCCCCAGCTAACATCAATTGGATGAACTAGAGCAGCATTTATGGGCCAGACCCTCTCAACACTCTTGTAGACATCCAATGATATCTGCTTCCTTCCTCTTTAAAATAATGAACTCATTTCCAAAGCTGTCAAATATTACTGATCGTATTTTGTTGAAGAAATCACCGAAGGCAAGCTTGTTAGGCCATAGCTTGTTCCAGAGATTTACCCCCAAAAAATATATAATAATAATAATGGGTCAAATGGCTCAAACATGTTAAAAGCGAGCAAAAATAGTTAAGAATTGCAACAGGCTATATGTTTGGTAACACGCCAATGGTAGACGGAGCATTGTTGTGAACGGCGTTCTCCCACAGTTCATTTTCATTCAGAGTTGTCACTGCTGCCGTGGGGTGTAGTTTTCATTCCGCTTTGTAAAATGCTTGAATTCAGCAGTGAGTGAGGACTCTTGAGGAGAGCTTCCCCAGCTGCAGGGAGCAGAGCAGCCCTCAAATCCTTCATAATGAATTAGGTCAGACAAACTCCGAAGCTGGGGGAGCCAGTCTTTGCGTAGCCAGCTGCGTGGACCTGCTTAACATCAATGGATTGATGGTCAGTGCGTCCTGTAATTCACATTAGTTCTTGCAGCTGCTAGCTGCCTTTTTCATCAATGCACAAGCCCCACACTTGGGCTGTCAGACCAGCGGGCGATCTCACTGGCTCAGCTCAGGACCGTAGCTACTCATTTGGGGGCCCGAGGCCAAGACTGCTGTAGGTTGGCAGCTCTAAACTTGGGCACTAGGCCTGGTTCATGCCTGATTGCAAAAGTCAAAATGGGCATATCGACTGAAAGGAGGAAAGAGAGAAAAAAGAATGTGAAGGTTTCTCAAAAAAGTCTTCATCACTGTTGGTAACAAATTGTTTGGTCCTGCCTAACAGCAGGAAGTGGTGTGCTTCTACTAACGAGCTTGTCACACCTCTTTTCCACCCCCAAAAACTTGGTGCTCGTTTGGTGCCAGGGCCAGTGCTGTGCTTAGTTGGTGCTGAACAAGTTCTTATGTAGAACGTGTTTGGTTTTCCACCGGCAAAGAGCCAAGTAGGAGCTATGTTATTACATCATTGTAAAGCGTCCAAACGTCACCAATAGTTCCTGCGCTATTAATAATGATGATAATAATGTGCTGTTGGCATCTGCTAGGCAACTTAGGCAACTGTCAGGAAAATGCAATCAGCAAACGCTTCTATCTTTCTTAGTCATTGTAGATGATCACAAGGCTGGCTGCGAAAACGAAGATCGCATGTTATCTGGGCACATCCGCGGTCGTTCTTCTGGTGGGACACAATTCACCACTCAACAGTTTGTGCAAATCTTCCGTGTGTCCGGGGAGTCATTCGTCTACATCGGCGATCATCATGATAACCCAACCTGACGTAGTTGGTGCCAGAGTCTGTCCCAACAAATAATTGGGGCCAGCTTTAGCACCAGTTTGAAGCACTAGAGCTAGAGCCAATTTCGGTGGTGGAAAAAGAAAGAACTGGTGCTAACTTGGGCACTGGCCCGGAACTAGCACGAGCACAAGCGCATGATTAGAAATTAGATAGAGCCAAGAGACACCTCTAAGGCAAGTGAATGAATCCTGTCCCAGATATTTTTAAGACCACTACTTGAATAAGTCATAGAAGTAAAGCTGAGTCACAACGCAGTAATAGCCTGATTTGCCACAAAAGCCGACGTCATTCTTTGATGCTTCCACCCGCCCAGTACCGGTAGCTGACAATTACAGCTATTAATTCATTTTTCAATACATTATAAGCGGTTCGGATAATGGATGGATGGATTATCAGCACACGTCAGTGATGTACAGCGAGTTTGACAACTGGTTACTTCTTCGCTACTTCTTCCCTCGCGTCAGATAGGAAAATATGAATCCAAAATATA
>CAAKHF010013012.1:12704-23102 GCA_901007745.1 Hippocampus kuda
TGAGTCACAACGCAGTAATAGCCTGATTTGCCACAAAAGCCGACGTCATTCTTTGATGCTTCCACCCGCCCAGTACCGGTAGCTGACAATTACAGCTATTAATTCATTTTTCAATACATTATAAGCGGTTCGGATAATGGATGGATAATAACTCCTCAAAGGGAAATGCTTCTCTGTAATACTTTGTGACAACACAGTGACCCTTTTTGCATACAGTTTTGCATGCACTGTAAAGTGTACACCTTATTCTTTTTTTTTTTGTTGTTATTTTTGTTTAATGCTGCACACATTCTTCCTGTTTGTGAACTGTACAAAAACTGACTGAAATAGCACTACAAATATATTGTTGACTTTTATATAGTATTATCAATCTTCGTTAGCTGCCTCTGAAATTTTTTGCTCACGTGCTGCATTTGTTCGTAAAAAAAAAAAAGAAATTATAAATGTTTATTTGTTTCTTTCTTATTTTTGGGTCTTTTAGATCACTCTCTATATCACTCTCAATATTGCCAACCAAAACCATTTTTCAAATGTCCTCATTTTTATCAACTTTCCAAACGTTGCTCCTCCAGAGGGGACACCCCCCCAGCGCGGCCTCCCGACGACTTCATGAATGACGACATGGACTCTTTCCTCATCGCCATGGATACCAGTATTGCGCCGGGTCCATCCACAGTGGATTCCACAAGTTCAAAGCGGCAGGTGGTGGCGAATCACAGGACGAGGCTGCACAGTGAAGAAGAGGAGAAAGCGGAAACTGCAGAAAAAGATGGGCCACCAAATAAGAAGGTTCATTTTTTCCCCTTTCCATAAAAAACAAATGCTGCCTTGAGATACGAGTTTCATTTAGTCTACGTCTTCAGTTATATTATAACTACGCCACACAGATGCTGTTACTTAGCCTGTATGCGATTTGGAATGTTTGTTAGCATTAGCAGACTTTCCTAAGGCAAAGGTTTGTTTTTGTTTTACATAAACAACGTGTAACTTGTGGTTTTATGTTTACTTTGACAGTAAACATCAACGGGGTGTGGCATTAAACATCCTCTTTTTTTAAGAATATATCGCTATATCACAAGGAACCACTTTAGTTGAAAAATAACATTGAATAGTTCGAAAATTACATTTATCTCCAACAAAGTCGACTGAAATTCTGACAGTGGCTCTTTTCCTGTTGTGTACTGTCACAGTTCTGCTCCTTGTTGTTTGGATCGGTGCTTCCGCTGTCGTCTCAGATGAGCACTCAGCCGGTGAGCAACCAGGAAGTTCTGGCCAGTGACAGTGATGAAGACACACAAATAGACTGACTGACCAATGGTGGAAAAAAAGATGTTCATTTTGCCCTTCTTGAGTGATGGACTGAGATTTTCTTCTCTTTTCTCTGAGAAGATAATGCAGAGGACACTGTCCTGAATCCGCTGTCCGACAGCACCTGCCAGTGTAAAATATCAACTTATTTTTTTATCATTAATATTATTATTGGGTTACATTGTGAACTTTGGTAATCATGTTGAAGCATGAAGCACTTGCCGTTTGTTTTGTATACAA
Source organism: Hippocampus kuda (assembly GCA_901007745.1). NCBI lineage: Eukaryota > Metazoa > Chordata > Actinopteri > Syngnathiformes > Syngnathidae > Hippocampus > Hippocampus kuda. The sequence goes on from CAAKHF010013012.1 coordinate 14,253, forward strand.
GAAGCATATTTTTTCCCCTGAATAAACCAAACAAAATGAAGAAAACATGGTTCTGTTTATTTACAATAGATGACTCGAGCATTTGAATGCATCAACCCCAATGGAACATAAAGCAAAAAGAGGATGTACAGTATTAAAAGTAAGCTTCTGCATAAGAAGGAGAACATTTAATTGTGTCTCTTTGCACCTGGAAACTTTTTCCTCTGGTTTGTGGTTTCCTCCTCTCTCTTTCCTTTTCCTTCTTTACCTCTTTCTCTTTCTTCTTCCTCAACTTTCCTTCCTTTTCCTCCCTCCGTTCTCGCTCACACCGCCGCCACCACCTCTTCTCCCTGGAGTTCGCTTCCTCCTCCTCCTTCACAACCAGTTTTTCCATCCCATCACTAAAATCCTGGATCAAGATAGTGGGCACTTGGATTTTGGCCGTGCCCCTCTCTGTGTACTTTTTCGGCTGCCTGCCGAAAAGACTGAAATGTTTAGCAGTCTCGAGAGGTTCGGTCTGATGATCGGTCTGCTTTGGAGGTTCGGCATCGCTAATGCTTTGACCGGGGTCGGTGAAGAGCTCTTCCGACAGGTGTCGCGTTAACTTTGAGCCGCGGGTGGTGGAGGACTTACGGATGCAAACGTCACCAGACAAGTGGGGAGTCCCATTCACAGAGGCTTGTTTCAGGCTGGGAATTATTTTCCTACGTGCTTGTTTTTGTTCAGTTGTGTTGTTACTTTCTGTCTGACAGCAAAGAGAAGCGCTTCCCTGTGACAAGCTCCTGTCAGTCGCCGTAACAACATTTAGCTGCCTGTTGACAGCTTCAATAGACTTGTTCTGATCCAATTCTGGACTTGTTTGGAGCTTAGACGTTGCAATTTCATCAACTGTGTCTATCTTAGTAACGCTTTTCACTTCTGACTCTGGCTTTGTGGCATTTATGTTTAAGGTTACCTCTTCTGGAGGTTCCGACTCCATCTGACTTTGTGTCTCATCTATCGAGTCTTCACACTCGTTGTCTATGTGGTCATTTAAAAGCTCATCTTCCGGGACTTGGTGAGAGGCGTGCTCAGCAGCCAAAGGAATATTTTGAGCAACTGTACCATGGGACATTTCTCTCATCGCACCTGTCATCCTGACAGTCTGCTTCTTTGCATCTGAGGCTTCTTTTAGTTTTTTGACACCTTTGTCCTCCATTGTCCTGTGCAAATTCACCTCATTGTAGCTTCTGCAATCATTTGCTCCTAGTGAGCGATGCCTCGAAACTCCACCTACGGCTTTCTGTACTCTGTCGTTCTGCCCTCTCCTCCACCTCTTGTGAAGCAGCGAAGGCGACAGCGACAGGCAGGATGCCGAGCGGGCTAGAGGCACAGACAAGTTTCCCGTCACTCTCTCTTCCCTGTCCAGCTCCGCCCGGTTGAGTTGAACCCTCTCCCACGCCACGCGGTATCCATGGCAGCGACGTCGTGGGTCAAAGGTGGACGAGGGTCTGTCTTTTCTCCACTTTACCAGCTCCTTCTCTGTATGTTTCTCCAGATCACTGGAGGTAAGTGGCACAGCACACACCTGCAATATAAACATATTTATATTTCATTTGTAAGGGTAAAAATGTTTGTTGATGGCTAGTTCAATTGTACATTACATTAACTCCTCTCTTTAGCGGCACGCTAATGAGATGAAGAGTCAGATTTACTTTTGACAAACACAGCCAGAGAGATATTAATTTACACCAACGTTGTGCCCGAGGGCACCAGGTAGCCCTCAAGGACCATACGAGTAGCCCACGGGCCTCATCTAAAAATCATTCACCAACGATGGGACACTGTGATTTTCTAGGAATGACCGTGTATTGGCCATACCTCTGCTATGAAGGCGTCATCCTCTTTTTGGACCTCACACCTGACATCCCTCAGCCTCTGCAGAGTCTCCATCTGGCCCTGACACCGCTTCCTCTGCTCTGCCCGACCCAACACGCGACGCACCAGCACCACCGCCACCTGCAGTAGCACTCTCACCCCTTGAGGGTGTGATGGGTGGCCACAGAAAGTCATCTTAAGTGTCTTATTTTAGAAGAAAATCTAGTCATAACACAAATGAGATTATGCATTTATTTCACATTGTTAAAGAGATAACATTTCAAAAACATGTCTTTGATATTATTTTGATAAAACAACTCAAACATCAAGAATTAAGCTTTCTCTAAAGGCCAAAGCAAAAAGAGTGTTGCTTGTGGCATCCTGGTGCCATGGAACTATGTTGGAGTGAGTTGTACTTTACCGCCGGCTTGTGGCATCTATCGTCAATTATAAACCTTTTTGGCCAACGGGAGGGGTTCACTGGATTAAAATTTAGTCCAGAGACCCAATTGCGTGTATAAAAGTCAATAAAAAAAAATTCAGCGAGTGTTTCGGTGTTCACCTTTTTTTGTTTATGTCAGTGTGAGACAAGGATTTACCATTGCAGAAAAACAAGTCCCACACTCGGAGGAGAGCGTTGAAGGGCAGGTGTCGCGTGAACAAACACATCAACCAATCGGTGGCGAACATGAGGGGCTCCACTGCGTGGCGCTGCAGGTGTTTGTACGCAGATGGACACGTCTTTTTCAACACCCAGGTCAGCACGCTCGCGTCGAACAAGACTCCCTCCTGCATCACACTTGCAGTTCATATCAAATGTCCAAATTGGTCTGACAAGTATTATTTGTGGACTACAAATAATGTATATTTGCTCGTGTATCTTTTCCAGCAACATATAGTCAGAGGCCGAACACTTAGATACACTTCCATCACCACCACACATCACCATGATTTCAGCAGTATGTGTTTTAGCTCACGAAAGATTGGGAAAGACTGTTAAACAGAGCACACTCACCAATAGAGGACTGTAGTAGCCAGGTAGGTAGTACTCGCTAATCTGGACCAGACACCAAAAGGCCTCCTGCCAAGGTTAGCTTCCATAAGATGACATCAAAAATACATTTGACCATTTCTGTGTAAATTAGACAATCATAATTGCAACTACTTCTGCAGGCATGTTCATCAGGAGAACAGCAGCCACTGGCCCTTGCGCCTGGCAGTAGCCTTCCTCTGGTTGGTACTGAGTGTATGCCTTGAGCACCCGGAACAGACCTTGCTGCCTAAACACACATCAGACATGATTACGGTCTCATAAAAGTGCCTTTGACAGCCTTCATGCATTAATGTCTTTTCTCCATACCCATGTCCATCCTTGGAGAGGAACATCTCGTGGAAAGGAAACTGTCGGTCCAAATCCTTGTCGATAATGTCCACCCATTTCTGCAGAGCGGCCTGTGAATCCAGAGACTGACCAAAAACAAAAAAAAACCCAAGTAAAATCAACTGAATAATAGCACGATCAACTAAAAGATAAATTAATGAGTGATTAAGTACAGTATGTGACTTGCAATGTTAAGGGAATTTAAGTGGGTTTTTAGATCTAATACATGTTCGGGGGGGGGGGCAAGCACCAGGTTTAATGTTTCCCCAAGCGTGGCATATGGTGAACTAAGGGTTAAAAGACTCAAGATTTTGGGGGGATCGAGTATAATCTGTTGAACACTGAGTCAAAAGTTGGTTAAGCAGGGATGTCATTGACATTTTTTCAGCACAATACAGCGTTCCCCCCAAACTTTTGTGCTACAGTCACATTTCATTTAAAGACATATTTTGAGAGAAAATTTTTGAAAAACGAGTCATAAGCCATTTGTAAATTAGCCAATTGACAAGATGCCAAGAAACGTGATTCACAATTAAGCGATTTCAAGCTTTTAATGACAATAGGGAGTAGTAAAGTCGACTCCTTCACGAATGGGTTCAACCCCCATGGGTTGAACCCATTGCAACCCCCAAGCATTATAGGGGTCCCAAACATGAGCCCAAAACTCAGACAGCCATCTCCCCCTGGAAATTAGAAATGAAAATGTCTCCCGCAACAGGTCTCAAGGACCCACGCCTGAAATTGATCAGTAAGTCTACCATCTTGGGCTGAAGCAGCAATTTTGGGTGGAACCATGCAGGTTTCGAAGCTTGACAAACCTTCCAAGGGAAATTGAGCCCCAATCAGAGGCAGGTATCCCCGACAAATGGGCGACACACCATCACCAAGCTATTGTGGGTGGACCATGGCAACATGGCTAAGTTTCATCATCGTTTTTAGGATTTGCAATGAAAATTGTTCATTGCTGCATCTTGCACAAACTTTTGTCTGTTTAAATTAGGTGGACATGTTTTTTGTCTTTTTGGGTTTTTTTTTAAAATACCTGGAAAAGTTGTTTGTTGTGGTTCATCCTATTTGTGGCACCACACAGCAAAGGCCAACACCTGGCTCGGAGAGAACTCGGGATGCCTTTTTGACACTGCACTTTGACCTGCAGAAAGGTTATATGTGTTTTGATAGACAATAATCTTTGACGGCCACAGTTTTGTTGACATTTTAACTTTCTACAAGAGCAAAGATAAGCATGGCTGCTTCATCCTGATGATTTGGAGAATTTCATCACACCAACACACCATGTTAGTCTTCTTTAACATGATGGTCTGCCATTGGTCCATGATGTTGATCCACTTGGCTTCCCTCTGCCTCACTAGTTGAGGATGTGGGCCCACCATCCTGATGAAAAACAAGCAAGTGGAAATTTCACTTCCCTCTGCAATAGCATAAAATACCAACTTGTTAACAATCAACACATAATCACCAAATATTACAGAAAAATGACACATTCTGGCATCTTTGGACTTTTAGGATCCAGTAATGTTTAAGTTCATTGTTGTTGCTACGAGCGCTAAATGGCCACCACATCCAACAATGCAGTGCAGCTTTTGCATTGTGTTGCATTGTGGGATGTGGTGGCCAATTAAGACAAAAACAAAATTACAACACTTGAAGAATGGAGCCAATATTGTGTATGAGGCGCAAAAAAAGCACAAAGTTCTGAGCCTTCCAATGCCGTGAGGAAGACTGTTTGTAAACCGAAAATAGTATGTACCAAACCTGAGATAATTTTTCTTTAAAAAAAAATACTCATAAAACAGATCATTCTTATATTGATATTCCACTATCTATTGATTCCACTGTTTTGTGGACAATGCACTATTTTCTATATCTTGAAATCTGTATGTTGACTTAATATTGACCTATGCCACTACACCGCTGTTGTGCCAGCCCTCGATGACACAGCCTAGGAGAAGGAACACAATGTGGAAGACCCCAATTTTTACCACGACCATGAATGGTTGATTTCAATGTTTTTCTGTTGTTATGGCACTTAGCGCCTTCTTATATAAGCTGTGATTGCAATAATTTTTATTGTCATAAAAAACATTTTGCTGATTTCTACAGTTGAATATAGATAATGCCATCCCATTATAGCAGTGATTCGCAACCTTTACTGAGCCAAGGCATGTATTTCACATGAGAAAAAAATCTCATGGTACGTCACAAAAAAAAAAAAAAGTCACAAAAAGTGGATATGCTGCGGGATAATCGCCATCTGGTAGAAGAGATTTAATCGGTCTGCCTGTCACTATACGTCATTGGCATGGATAAATGAACAAGGGTACAATATTTGCATAAAATAAGTAACTTTCTGACCAATTAAGTGAGACTGGACAATTTGCCGCTGTACTTTGTGATATCTTATGACCCACTAGTGTCCAAGTCACACTAGTTGAGAATCACGGTATTAAACTAAGGAAGCATGGTACACAATGTTAGTAATTAAACAGTTGTGCAGAGTTGCTGCATGCAGTACTCGTGCGCTATCTACGCTTTCAGTATTGAGCGTTCCAAAGCAGGACAGGAAACAGGAAAACCACACGGCAGCGGTGTTTTGGCTCCATGGTAACAGGTTAGGGTTTCGTCAGTGAGGAGTATGAAAACAAATACAAAATATTTCTAGTATATAGACTGAATTCAAGTTCAACTTCGGTTCCACATCTAGTGGTTGACCTTTAGTTTTGTAGCTCACTTCCATGAAATGCATATTTTATTGTTAAACATTTATAATGTTAATTGCCTTTTGTTGTCAATAGCGGTTTGTGTATGTAGCTAATTAAAATGTAAAGTAAAAATGATGGTAAGAGGATAACGTGAATTTAAAAGTCAATCCACCAACCTAAAAAACTGCTTGTCAGGTCAAGGGTGAACTGGACCCTCATCCCGCTGACTTTGTGCCCTTTGATTTATTTTCAGTATCCCCAAAAAATGTATGTGTGGGGCGAGAGGGGGAAGGGATGTAATCATATTTCCTGTACTACAGTTGGCCCCCAAATACTTGCGGTTCAGCACCGGCAAATTCACTTATTCGCTGTTTTAGTTTCTTTGTTTGTTTGTTTTGAGGGTTGATATATACAGTGTGTGTGTATATATATATATATATATATATATATATATATATATATATATATATATATATATATATATATATATATATATATATATATATATATATATATATATATATATAATTTATATGCAGTTTTGTATATTTTTTTTTCAATGCAATAAAAACGGGAGTGAATTACACCCTGACCTGATCTCTATTCCCCGTGAATCCAGGGGTTCTACGATCTAGTCTTAAGTTGTAATGTCACTATCGACCACTAGATGGTAGCCTTAGATTGGTTGCACTTGCACAGGTCTTATTTATATCGGTAGTCCCTGACACGACAAAGTGTACAGGATAAATATTAACATTTTGAGTGAGTTTTTTTTTTTTTGTTCAAAAATGCACAAAATGAAATTTTGCATTTAACGTTGGTTTCTTGTTCATCAGTTGTGCCGTCCTCAATGGTAATTTTTTTGCAAGAAAATATTTTGCAGTAGAGAAAAAAAAACAAAGTGTGTGGCCACTTCTTTGTTTGCTTTAAACCTTTTGTTGTTGAATAGTGAATCTTTTATACATACATTGAGAAATGTATTGGGGAAAAAGTAAATGTATTAAGAACACATACAGTATTTTAACGTACTTTGTCCGTATTTAAAGTGGTATTTTTTTTCATACATCTGTTTAGGAAGTGCCCTGCGATTGGCTGGCAACCAATTCAGGGTGTCCCCCGCCTACTGCCCGATGAAAGCTGGGATAGGCTCCAGCACCCCCCGCGACCCTAGTGAGGATAAAGCGGTTCGGAAGATGAATGAATGAATGTTTAGGAAGTACGTGGTCCCGACCACTCCTGGTACCACTGATAAAAAAATTGCGGCCCCCTCCAGGATTTAAGTTGCCCATCCCTGATCTAGGCAAACAACCATTCACACTTATATTCACACCTAAGGACAATTTAGGGTCTTCAGTGGACTGAACATACATGTTTTTGGATTGTGGACGAAAGCTCGAGTACCCAAAGAAAACACACAAACACATGGAGAAGATAGGTGGTAAGATTTTCACCTCAAACCTCTCTACTGTGAGGGAGACGTGTTCACCACTAGATCACTGTGCTACCTTCAATTTCAATGTTTCACAATGAAAATCATAACCATCAATCAATATCTAATGAACGGTGAATCAGAGGTGAAGCTACCCACAATCACAAAGGGGGAACTGCTTACCGGGTTTCAGATCCATTTGACACTATGAAGCCAAAGCGGTCTGTCTGAAGTTCAGGACTGACCTCTGACCCAACATTAGATTCAAAAGTGTCCTCATCATTGGACATCTTTGGATCTGCACGACTTGATGTCCTCAGCATTTTAATGGAAGGTGAGATGAGAGATGATAAAACTGATTTCAGCTGCATTAAAACAAAATAAAATAAAAATTAAGATTAAACTTTACACATGTAACGTTAGATTACTTCTCACCTTCTAACTAAACAACATCTGGTTGAAAAGGTTTGTTTGACATACATTTAAATGGAATTACCTTCTCGCATGTCCGTCCTGTTTCATCACCACCACCGAACTGAACATGTGTGAGTTTCTGTCATGGTGGAAAATGAACAACTTCCTCTTCCCTCTGCTGCCATCTCCTACTGTTACTGACTCATGGCGTTGCCTCAAATCTACTTCTCTGTTACTAAACCACGTAGGCTTTTATGGAAAATAAACTTGGCTGAGGCATATTTATTGCTGGAAGATGACACATTCATCATGACATCAGTGTGAGTAACAATGCCCCCCCCCCCTTTTAGATAATGCTAATTTTGCACACAATAATTACAGTACGGCGGCCCGGTAGTCCAGTGGTTAGCACGTCGACTTCACAGTGCAGAGGTACCGGGTTCAATTCCAGCTCCGGCCTCCCTGTGTGGAGTTTGCATGTTCTCCCCGGGCTTGCGTGGGTTTTCTCCGGGTGCTCCGGTTTCCTCCCACATTCCAAAAACATGCTTGGCAGGCGGATTGAACACTCTAAATTGTCCCTAGGTGTGGGTGTGAGCGTGTATGGTTGTTTGTCTCTGTGTGCCCTGCGATTGGCTGGCAACCAATTCAGGGTGTCCCCCGCCTACTGCCCGAAGACAGCTGGGATAGGCTCCAGCACCCCCCGCGACCCTAGTGAGGATAAAGCGGTTCGGAAGATGAATGAATGAATAATTACAGTACCTCTCAGGAAGAATCCAACCTGGACCAGGATGCCTTAAGAAAGTGTGGTTCATGTATTTCTTTATTAGTGCTCGTCCCAGGCGGCACGGTGTTTGACTGGTTACCACAGTGCAGAAGTCATGGGATCATGGCCCCTGTGTGGAGTTTGCATGTTCTCCCCATGCCTACCTGGGTTTTCTCCGGGTACTCCGGTTTTCTCCCAGATTCCAAAAACATGTACCGTAGGTTAATTGAACACTGTAAATGTCCCGAGGTGTGACTGTGAGCGCGAATTATTGTCTATGTGTGTCCTGCGATTGACTGACAACCAC
>CAAKHF010013014.1:0-12500 GCA_901007745.1 Hippocampus kuda
CCCTTTTCCCCCCCCCCCCCCCCCTCCGCACGTAAGAGCGTCTGCAGGGGTAGACGTTTGCTGAAGGCGATACATCTCGGCGTCGTGCATCAATCAATTTGTCTGTGCGTTTTTCACAGAGCGCATAAATCACTGCTGCAATATTTCATCTCCCGTGTGCTGCCCCCTGCAGATCCGGCCGCTCTGATGTAGAGCCAGAGGAGGAGCAGGCGAGACCAGGACCAAGGCCTCGGTCCTTCCTGCCTCCAAATGGCACCGCTGGGAAACCGCCAGGGAGCTGCAGAGGTAAGACACAAAGGGAAAAACACATCGGACTTTTTTTTTTCCCTTTTTTTATATTTTTTTGCTTTCACCGTTCATGGTCAAGGTTCTTCCTTAAATCATTTTGTTTACTCATATGAACATCTTTGAAGCTGCACTGGAGTGACTATTTTAATATCAACAGTGGGGGCGGGCGGGCGGGCGGTGCGCTGGGTCAATTTGAAGTGGCTGACTGACAAAAGTGATCCCCAAAAGTCCTTCTCAGCTCACTGGCGCGTTTTAACACATTGTTTGGGTTTGGCCTCCCTGTCGCTCTATCGTTTGTCTTGAGAGATGTTGCGGGCGGCCGTTTTAGCCCAAAGCCATAAAACGACTACGACGCATCACCTGCTGAGCTTCAAACTTTCAGAGGGACAAATTTAGCAACCTGTTGGTGAACAAAGTGTCAAGAATTTTTGTGGTCATGGGACTGAATAGATTGGCCTTTTGCCATCCCGCAACTGAACCTATTTCAAGTTTTCTGTGACCTTCACAATTTGATCCGGTGAGGTGGTTTCAGTCCATTTGAAAAAGTCCAGACTGGGATAAAAACAATTAGCATCAGTAAGCGCTGAGCATGCTCACGATCACTTGGGAAAACGATCTTCAGCAAATCATTCTCACAATTGTACAACTTTGATCCATCCGTTGCACTCTTGATGTGTCCCAGCTTGATGTGGCGCGTGGGAGGGATGTTGCGCGTCGCTCCATCGCTGAGTCTCGGTGATTCATGGGAAGCACTCTTTCGAGGTGTAAGCTGATCAAAGGTGTGCTCGAGGTCTGGTTTCGCTTTATGAGTGTGTGCGTGTGCGCGTGGTGGAATACGATTTTCCACGAGTCCACATCTGTGTTTGTTAAGGGCCCCAACTCATGCAAAATCGCCTCTTCACAATGTTTTCCCCATTAAATGTGCAGCAGAAGGAATAATAGCGGTATCGGTGACATAAGTCATTACTTTCCCCTCTTCTCAAAAGATTTCAATGCCATAAATAGTCCAAAATGTGAAACGTACCCGGCTTTTTGCCCGGGGCAGGAAGTAGCTTCTTATTTTAGAAGCTCGGTTACACAACAGTTGAATTTGGAACGCTTCCGTTTGGCATTTTACCAGTTGTTCTTTTTTCTTAAATAAAAGCACATGTTTTGAGATTAAAGGATGTGAAGACACCCGAAATGTTCACAGGTTACCCGTAGGGGTCATGACCGGGGGTCCCATTATGTCAGGGGGGTGTCCAACAAATCATCCCCTTCGAACTTTCTACATTGGCCTCAATTTTCAAGCCGGGAGTTACGCTGGAAAAGCCGCTTTAGCTTGATTTTTTTTCTGTAAAATTTAGACCACTGGAGCAGAGGTCACTGGAAGCCTGAATACCGAAAGATATGTTTGGTTAAATGGACCATGACGCTTCCGCCAAACAAATGTTGAACCGGAAAAAAAAAAAAAAAAAAAGGAAGCTCTTATCCGTCCCCTGGGGAAAATGTTCACTTTTTTTCAGTTGGCTGCTACCTCGGCTCCTGTTTGTTCAGTGGCTCACCACCTGGATCTGTTTTGAATGCTGAAGGGCAACCTCACATCGGCCTTTTGTTACAGCAGGGGAAGGTTGACATCATTTGTCAAATGTGTGGGGGGGGGTCACTTTTGTCCGTTTAATCATGATTAGGGTGAAAAAATGATCATTGAAGCCATCCTCCCCCATTTTCTTAATCGCGCTACTAAATTACATCGAGACCAACCAACAATCGTACTCAGACCCACACCAAGAGATCCCGACACTCCAAATCGATTCTGGTAAAAAGCCTTTCAGTGTCAAATTAAATCACAGCAGTCTTTTGCCTGACTGCGATGCTCGCCTGAACGCTTGTGCTGTGCTCACACACGCTGAAGTGAGGCCTGCGCAGTTTACGGGGATGATCTCACTCTCGTGAGCTTTCATCCTGGGACAAGGACGGATGATGTCAGACTTGAGATTGGGACTTTTCGCTCCTCCTTAATTGTGTTTCGGCACGGCTTTCAGCGCAGCAGTGTGTGCGGGAAGTTTTTTTTTTTTTTCTTGCATTATCTTCAAGAAGCAAATTCATACGGACGCTTGAAAAGTGTCTAAACCGGCAATGTATCTTGATTTATGTTTTGAATGATGTTTCAAAATCAAACCCCAAACAGCATTTGGCTTCTCAAGGCTTCACTTGAGCTTTTTTCCCCACATTTCATCTTCTTGCATTTACTGTCAAGTGTGTGATTTTTTTTTTTTTTTCATTCAGCAACTCCTGCCCCCCCCCCCCTTCCCCTGAGCATCTTTTGTCTCCTGGGTGTTCCCTGACTGGCTTCCGTGATCCACTGGGTCTCTCCTACTTTCTCTTTCATCTCAGCTCACCAGGAATCTCAGAGACCATCGTTGTGATCTTATTTCCTCCCTCCCTCCATCCTCTCACTCAGTCTTCCCTCTCATCGGTGGTGAGCTCATTTCCAGGACGTGCACACTGGCCAATGTCACACGTTGGCTTCCCATCAGTGACGGCGACACACGAGGGGGGGGCGGGGGGAGAATGGAGACGGCGGCAGGACACACCCTAATGTGACCTGCTGCCTCTCTCGCCCTCTCTTCCGGCTTCTCTCTGGCGCTCTTGCATGCGGCGTGTGTGTCCGTGCGCGCTGAGGTGACATCATGTCGCTTGTGAGCTGAATGCAGCATCAAAGGGCGTGACAGCCCCCCTTTGCTTTCCTTCCCTACCCCCGCAGTAGTGATTTTATTTGTTTGCTTTTTTTTTTTTTTTTTTTCCACGAATGCCGTCCTGATGCCTTTTAGCCAATCATTCGTTATGAGCATTGCAGTATCACACTTTATCGGAAACATCGAGAGTATGACGTCGTCATCATGAATTGAACAAAGATGAGTGATTTGCCACTGCTGGAGGACAAATTGGAATCGGGGCCATATTTGGAAGTAGTTGCCGAGGGGCTTAATATGGATGCTTTTCTGGCTTGGTTGGCACTCTGAAATCACTCCACCAATCCCCGACATGTTGGATGCCGCATGAGGCGCCGCCGCGTTGCAGTTTTCGACTTGTTCTCATGTTTGCTTCTGTCGTTCACATGCACGATGATTGGGTTCATTGACAGCCGTGCTAAGTGCACGTGTTGAAAGGCCTCCACTTTCTACTTTTCTTCCACAGCGACATTTTATTACTGCCCAGCTTGAAAACTTTATCCTTTTTGTTGAGTTTTTTCCAATTCTTGACAGTCTATTGTTCTAAAGTACATTGATTTTCCAGTAGAGTACCATATTTTTCCGTCAATATTCTCTCACCATTTAAAGTAGATTTTAAAAATGTTATATTCTTTTTATAAGTAGACGGAGGCCAGTAAAGAATGTCATTCATCAGTGCTCACGTTGAGTTTTTACTGTGCATATAACAAATACAAAAAGGTGATCTGGGGTCATCGTCAGAACAGATATGAATTTCTTTATGATTATTAGTTTTGAAAAGTGCTTCTCTCCATCGTTTCAAAGCTGTAACTTGAAAGCTGGACTCGTCTATAATTGATGCTTGAGTACAGCAGTAAATTGTCGATTGTTGCAACGGTGGCAGTCGCAAACAGTCGCATGCGTTTCCCACGGCAAACGCCTCCAACTTGCTTCTGTGTTTACGGTTCGGAGTTCAGTCATTGAGCATCCTGTGTGCGCCTTTGCTGTGCTCCTCACTGACACACGTCCACGCTTCCACACTTTCCGACAGGCCGCCACCCGACTCCAGCATCCATGCAGGCCTAAAAGCGCACACACCCCTGCGAGAGGCGATAAAACACCGATTGTGCCACCCACCCTGCATGACGACACAAAGAGCGGCGGGCCCTCCCCCACGCCTTCTTGTTCTCTGCTCCTATTGGCCGGAAGCCCTGGATGCTGGCAGAGACTCCGACCAATGAGACGTCTCCAAAGTGATGTCATGGAGGCAGCAGTGATGCTGTTGCCGATGCTGTTGCCCGGTGCCTGGATCTGAGCTGCCAGACTGGGGGGTGAAACCAAAGTCGCCAGTCGAGCATCGGCGAGAAGTGTCGGCCAGAGGGGGTGAGTCTCTTATCATAAATGATTGCATCCCCATTTTCATTGAGGTTGTTGATTGAAAAGTTTTGATATCTGGACTCAAATATGTGATTTCATCAGCGGGGATTGAATCGGGGGTGTGGGTGGGGAGAATGATGAGAACTCGGCGTACCCACAAAGTGGGTGTCATTTATTATGAATAATCCATATGTGGAGATGTGGCTTTGTGTCTGATTTGGGGGAGTAAAGGAAGTGTGAGGCTGAAAGGGGCTGCATGTGATGCAAGTGTATGCAGCAAAAAGGCTGTGCGGAGGTTTCTGTGCTCATGGTGGTTAAAAGATAAAAAAAAAATGGAATCATCGCTGGTGGGTGTGTATTTAATTAGCAAGGGATGTTTTGTGCAATAAAAAAAAAATGGCTGCACTGACTCGAAATTGTCCCGCTTTATGAGTGTTATGGGCTGTGTTTTCATCACTGTTCAAAATGATTGGACGACGTGCACTTGAGAAAGTCTGTAGATTGTCCTGAAAACATTGGGAGAATTATTGTTTACAATAATAAACTCTTAAACTGATTTTTTTTCTTTTTTTGAAAAGATAGACGAGATCCTCACAAGGGTCGCGGGGCGTGCCGGAGCCGTCTTGGGGCAGTAGGCCCAACCAATCGCAGGGCACGAACAACCATTTGTGCTCACGCTCACACCTAGGGACAGTTTAGAGCGTTCCATTAACCTGCCATGCATGTTTTTGGAATGTAGGACGAAAGCAGAGTACCCGGACAAAACCCACGCAGGCACGGGGGAGAACATGCAAACTCAACACAGGGAGGCCGGAGCCAGAATCCAACTCTTGTACCCGTGCACACTGTGAGGCGGACGTGCTAACCAGCCGCCCACCGTGCCTCCCACCTCTGATTTCAGTTGAATTGTAATTGTCTAGTATGACCCCAAAACGGAGTTGTCAAAAGCTCCTTCACCCCAACCACTTAAAAATGGACACTCCTTCCACATTCGAAGAAGAAAAGTGCTCCCTATCTAACCATCCGCTTTCTACACCTCTTGTCCTCACAAGGGAGGCCAGTGAGCTGCAGCCTATCCCGGTTGACTTTTGGGTGCTAAGCAGGGCCTGGTTGCGAGTTGATCGCCAGCCACTTGTAAGGAAACATGGAGTAAAAGCATGGAGTAATACGGGACCAAAACACAACAAAACCATGTTGAATTTTTAGCAGTTTTTAGCATGTGGTGGGTTGCTTTATTTTGGTCCGTGTTCTATCTGGTCAGTGATAGTATCCTTTCTATCTGTGTGATAGTGGTGTGCGTCCCTACTGGGATTTAAGGATCGAAATTCTTGTCGTTACTCTGGGGGGGGGGGGGCCCAAATGATTATTCATCACTTCCCCTGAAAAACACCAATATTTAGGAGCTAGCGCGCGTGTGTGCACGTAATTCATTATTCATTGTCACTTCCTCGGTTGGCTTCTCTCCGTCTTTAATTAAAATGTCAGGAGCTCCCTGGCCAGAGAACTGATTTATCTCCCTGCAGTTTTATCTTTCACTTTCTGCCATTGTTCAGATGAAACCTGGATGCATTTGCAAGATTGCACTTGTGTTCATTCTTTTTTTTTTTTTTTAATTCAATTATTTTATCTGGTTCATCGTGTGACCTTTGAGATGCTTCATTGATGCCTGTTTCCCTGCAGACTGAAAAGGAACATCTTTGAAAAGCAACGTGAGCACCGAGAAGATGACTCTCGCAGGTAAGGCTGTCATTTTGATGATGTGAACGAACCCGTCCGGTTGGTCTGACTGTAAAAAAATGAACTTGTTTCTCTGTATCCAGCCTACAAAGAGAAGGTGAAAGAGCTCCCTCTGGTGTCTCTGTTTTGCGCCTGCTTCAGGCCACAGAATGTGGAGAAGGCCACGTACAAGGCCGAGGGTAAAAAAAAAAAAAAAAAATACCGCTTCAAACATCAACTAACATGAACGATAGCATAAAGTGACAATCATGAATCGCTACGTTTCAGACGCAGTGGATCTGGGATGGAGCGCCATCAAGGACGTGGAGGTCAAAGAGTTAAACAAGAGGGCGTCGGGTCAGGCCTTCGAGGTCATCCTTAAGCCGCCGTCGTTTGACGGCTTACCGGAGCTCAATGCGACCATGCCCCAGCGCAGGGACCCGTCCCTGGAGGAGATCCAGAAGAAGCTGGAGGCCGCCGAGGAAAGACGAAAGGTGGCAAAGGGAAAATCGTGCTTGATTAATTTCTAAATAGGTACAGGACATCTCCAAAAAGATTGTTAATGAGTCAAATATAAGTTACAGTTAGTTAATTGCAAAAGAAATCTCCAGCTATATGGCAGTGGACTTGTCGGTGAAGACAGCTTTGACAAAGCCAGATGGGCAAACCCAAAGACTAAAGTGTAACCTTGGCATTAATCTGGCCTTTGTGTGTCGGCTGATTTATAAAGGGAAGCGGTTGCTTTGCTGATAAGAGCATTGAGGGAGGGTGTGATGGGACGGAGGGGAATAAAGGGAGGAAATGGGAGACAGGAACGATGAAAAGACAGGCATAAAAAGACCAATCACACGCACACGCACACGCATGCACATCGTCACTCGTTTCAATGAGGAGAGCGAAAGGCGAGCTGAGAGAAATTCCAGCCCCGTGCCATTTTTTTTTTCGTCACGTGTGATGCAGCATTATATTTACTGCGGCTATATGCTCTGTTTTCCTCAGCATGCCGCTGGTCACAGACAAAGTCTACCAGTCACTAGCAGCACCAAAACAAACTTTTTTTTTTTTTTTTTTCCAAAGTCAACTGGGATTGAGGACATACATGACACAAAATGACTGGATGGAGATGTTGTGACATGGCCCGTTGACAACATCTCATTCATTGTTCCTGTGCCGGCAGTGTCAGGAGGCGGAGCTGCTGAAGCACCTGGCTGAGAAGAGGGAGCATGAGCGAGAGGTGATCCAGAAGGCCTTTGAGGAGAACAACAATTTCATCAAGAATGCCAAGGAGAAGCTTGAGCAGAAGATGGAGGCAAACAAGGAGAACAGGGAGGCCTTGTTGGCCGCCATGTTGGAGAGGCTGCAGGAGAAGGTACCGATGACACCTTTCCAGCTCGCTTGAAAAAGTTGTCGGAGACTTTTACTGCGAAACTGGCTTCTCCCTCATTGACGTGAATGTGTTCATTCAATTGTGCCGCCGTTGTCGCTCCGTTTGCTCGGCAGGACAAACATGCAGAGGAGGTGAGGAAGAACAAGGAGCTGAAGGAGGAGGCCTGCCGATAGATGCCCGTAGAGAGAGAATGAGGAGAGGACGACGAGGTCCATTGAGAGCAGACTAGAGATGGTTTGTGTTGGATTTTTTTTTTTTCTAATTCAGGAATACAAAAGAGATCCAGGAGAAAAAAAAAGAACTCATAAAGCGATTCAAAAGATGGGAGATGTAAGACTTTCATATTGATGCGTGTCAGAACGAGCTGTACAAAAAAGCTTTAAAAATAAAACGCTTGGTGTGAAACAAATTTCATGTATCGAATAGAGAGGATGGATGTGTTTGCAATTTTTTTTTTCCCAGAAGCCTTAGTGATACTTCCTCATGATGTTGTCACTGCGTGTGACACATTTCAGGCATTCAAGCTTTTTTGTAACAGAGGCAACCCCGAGAAAGGCCATTACATGTCATCTAACTAAAACAACAAATGAGTAGAGGAAGATGCAGTTGGCATCGTTTTCCTCGGAAACTTCGAGAACCCAAAAATATCAAGCAAATAATTGAATAAGAGTAAAAGAATCAAAATCAAGTCTTTTTTTCCTCCGTGCTTTTTTTTTTTTTAATCTAAATTGCTCCACTTGGTTCTTTGTTTTTTCATAGCTTGGGGCTAGCTGCCTATTTAGTGAGTAGCAGGGTCAACAAAATTAGCGAGCACACACATTCAGCTTTTGCGCCTTCTGTACATAAATTGAAGGCATTCTTACCAGGGAGTCAAATGTGAAAATGATGAATTTCATGTTAGATTTTGTCACCATTTGGGATTTATCGCACTGTTTAGGGATATCGAGAGAAAAAAAATTGGGTCGGGGGAGTTCAAACTGCTGTATTTTGCAATTTTCAGGGTCTTTTAGGTCATTCTATGTTGTGTAGTTATTAATCCGTCTGACATTTATAGCACGAATTGCACTCTTACTTTATCAAGCACAACTCAGAAGCACACGTTCATACACGACAGCCAAAATAAGCATGCGGTGTATAACGATTTGTCAGCCAGGTTTTGGGGTTCAATGGACAGGTTTGTTGGAATTCATCTTTGGCATGTGTCACTGTGCTCTGTCAGTTTGTGAAAGATACAAAGGAAAAAAGATCAGAAAAGATTGATGTCATTTGCTTGAGTTGTTGAGTCATACGGCTTTTTTTGAAACGCTGAAAATGTTTGCACAGTTATTTGGAAACGTGTGACGATTTGAGTGTATCCATTTGGCATGGTCAGTAAAAAAAAAACTGCTTGATTGAACGCTCATGTGGCTGTGGTTGTCATTATTTCTATTGATGTATCATCTGCACCAGTGAATCTGTATTCAAATTCAAAGTCGTGAAATGATGAACAGGTAAGAAATAAAACAACCTTAGAAGAGGAAAGTCCTTAAATATGAAGAGAATAAAGTCATATATGCACAAGAAAAGAAAAACGGTCACAGGAATAACCCTGTGGGGTGGGATCCAAGAATTAAGTCCGATTTTTACAACACACAATAAATATTACAAGAATATTGTCTATGATAGAAGCTGGCCCCAGTTATGTGTTGGGCCAAACCCGGGCAGCAACTACGATCGCGGATGTAGAGGAACGACTTCCTGAGCAGGAACAGGTAGGATGCCAGCCTCGTGATAATCTACAATGATTAAGAAAGAAGCGTTTGCTGATTTCATGTCCCGGTCTGTTATATACAGTACTCTACTGTATCTCCATCCAGCCTGCCATGCAAAAACAACTCTTGCCAAAATGCCTTTGCGATCTCCTGTACAGTAGGTGGCGATATGCACCAAGGAGACGTAATCCGCCAAAAAACTTGGAACAAGACAAGAAGAAGCCACACATCCGTTCAATGGGCAGGACTTCCGGCGACTACCGGCTGTGTTTTCAGTGAGTAAATTCAATATTTGTCAACTCGATTTGCCATTTATATATGAATGTATGTAGCCGGCTAGCCGCACGATTATGACACGTTTGTCCATTGTTGTTTGCTTCAAACAATATCATCAAAGGTGGCTCGTGAGCTTGTTCGCCCACAAACAACACTCGGCTGTCAATCAAAAGTCAAGCAAGGAAAGCCTTTGAAATACAGTATACGACACATATTTCATAGATATACTACATCCAAGTTTTTTGAAAAGCGGTATATATCTCCGTTGAAGCGAGGTTCGACTGTAACTATTTTTTAAACCTACACACAATGTCTTGTGTAAAAGAAAACACTGTTGAAAAGTTGAAATGACATTTCACTGAAAAAAAGAATCATGTACTATTTTATTCTTTTCACTTTTTTTATTGCTTCCACTCTATTTACAAAATATGAAGGGGGGAAAATAGTATATTGAACGGCAGATGATATATGACAGTTTCCTCTAAAAGTAATCATAAACCAAACAGTTGAGCAGATGCACTCCAATGTAGAAACACTGTCACAATTTCAAACGGCTGCGCTGTTATGAAAAGTATGAATAGAAAAGGCCGGAGAAACCGCAGAAACTTCTTTAGAAGTCCATTGAACACAACCGACTGGCGGTCTTTCGCCTGCTCTCAGATGAGGAAGATGATGTCATCAGCCACCATGACCTGATTGTCGTCCTGCATGCAAGTCAAAGCGGCGCGGACCTCAGCTTCCGTGAAGCGCACCTGACGTTCTTTGTTGACACCCTCCATCAGCGCTTGCATCTTTACCGACTGAGCGTGAGCTGACTGGAACACGGCGAACAGGGAGGACTTGAACTCCTTCAGCCTAGCAGAAGAAAGCCAAAAGTCATATTCACCTGGAGTGCTTTTTTTTTTTTTTTTTTTTTTTGACATGTCGAAAAGAAGTGGTCACCTTTCAGAAGACAGCTCAGAGCCATCAGCCGGTAAGGAGGTATCCATTTGTTCCTCTTCCACCTGCTTGGCCTTGGCTTTTTTCATGGCAGCGACCTGAACTGAACAGTGCAATTGACAACGTGAGACTTCCAAGGAAAAAAATTAATAGTGTAGTGTAGATATCAGTCAGTGCCCCTCTTAGCACAAGGAGAGATTTAAAAAAAAAAAAAAAAACCCAGCCACTGTGCCTGAGGAGGGATCAAAAGCATTCAAGTGTGAATAAAGTCTTACTGTCAGGAACATCCTGCTCTTCAGTGAAGTCGTATGGACTGTAGGGCTCGCTGCCCTGTGACCCGCGGCGCACCCTTCAGGATGCATAAATTATTGTTAGGCGCTGCAAGGACAGACTGTCTAAGTTGTGTGAGAATATACCAGAATTTATCTACCTCTTTCTCTGAGATCTCTGTGACTGCTGAGTAGATGCGACCTCTTCGTCTTCCTCCTCGTCTGAGCCAGAAGCATGTTCCTTTCTGGAGCGCTTCTTTTCTTTCTCGAGAACCTGCATCAAAGCACACATTTGTCACCTGCCGCTCAAACGTCCCGACTTGCGCGACACGACACGCTCGCTTGATCAGCACGCACCTTCTTGAAGTAGGCGAACTGGACGAGCTCAACCGCAACCTCCGAGTCCTCCATCTCCACGACTTTGCTCATGCGGGCCTTGGCGTGAGCCGTGGACAGGCGGATCAGAGTCTCCAGTGTTCGGGCCGTCACCGGGGATGTCTGAGGCAGAGATAGGACACTGAACACGGCGACTGAGCTCCGCACCAAAAAGACAATTTAGTGGAGAAGATTGGGGGGAGGGCGGCTCAAAACACAATCTGCTGTGCAAGCCTCGTGTCGCTTAAAAAGAGTGCCCAGCATGCCTTGAGGTGCTATTTTTGTAAATAGTTATTCATAATCATGGGTTTGTTGCCGTTTGTTCAATCTTTCTCAAAATTGTACAATTCATCGTTTGTGTCCACCCACCTTGTTATTTATTCATTTTCATTGACTTTTAGATGTATTTTGCACTGTCCGTTCTGTATTATGATTCACTCGGCAAGCCCCCCCCCCCCCATCTCTGCCCATCTTTAAAACTCTTCTTCTTGATTATTTTTCAGCTCGACTGCTCACCCTGGCAATATCGGCGCCCAGCTGCTCCTGGCTCCTCAGCCTCGAGTACTCTTCCGCGATGTGATTGGCCGCCTCTTCCGTCAGCACCGGCGTCACCCCTTTGGCGATGTGGATGTACTTCCTCATGAATTCTTTGCTCACAATCCTCTCTCTGAAACGGAGAGAATGAGAAAGCAACTTCATGACTTATTGCTGTAATGTAAACGCAACACTGGGGTTCAAACAAGGTAAAATGAAATGACACCGTTTATTAAATAATGTGATATCTTTCAAATCAAGGTCATGCTGGATTTGTTTTGTGTCAAGCTCATAGCAGATGAGGCTACCTCTTTTTTTTGTTTCCATGCAGCAGGTTGTTGTGCTTCTCGTAGACCTGCAGCTCTTCATGCTCCTGCGCCGCAGCATCCGGATCCTCAGTGGCCAGGACGTCGACTGAGCCACCCAGAGCCATCGCTAAAAAGCAGCAGGTATAAATAAAAATAAGCGGCATGTCCCAATGTTTCATGACTGGCAGAAGCTGAGCCGCAGTACCTGCGCCCTCCTGCTCACGGGGGTCACGATAGCGGTGCATCCTCAGGACGTGATCCGAGATTTCACGGTCCTGTTCCGGGTCCATTTGATCCAGCACGATGAAGAGAAGGTCGAAACGTGACAGCAAAGAGTCCTGCAGTCCAATGTTCTCCATGGGGGTTTTATACTGGTCGTACTGGGAGGACCCGAGAGGCGTACGGTGAGCGGGTCCTGTTCAGGAGGCATCATGAGGTTCTTCCTGCAACTCACCCTGCCGTAGACGGGGTTGGCAGCCGCCAGAACGGAGCAGCGGGCGTTCAGGCGGGCGTGGATGCCGGCTTTGGCGATGGTGACTCGACCCTGCTCCATGACCTCATGGATGGCGGTGCGGTCCATGTCGGAC
>CAAKHF010013014.1:15000-21118 GCA_901007745.1 Hippocampus kuda
CACCCACTATCTCAACCGCTTTATCCTCACGAGCGTCGCAGGCGTGCTGGAGCCTGTCCCAGCTGACATATTGGGACGATCGTTCTGATATTTGCAGCTGTTGAAGCGGGCAAAAATGTGCAAGTAAATGTTGATGACGGTAGATCCCGGTTTTCTGACATTAAGCAACATTATACTTTTTCACACTCACGCTAAGCGTTGTAGATTGTTCCGCATTATTTGTGGTGTGATAATGGGAGATGTGCGAAAAGAGAGTCACTTCTTTTGGTTGGCACCGCATGCTTTCATTTGTGCAGACAATAACTTCATAATATAATGAAACTTACATCATCGTCCAGGAAGTCCAGATAATCCCTCTGCGCCTCCCTCATCACGCGATCATCTCCACCATCTGTAGCCATAATGAAAGAGTTTGTTTCAATTTGGGTGGAAAAACGACGTAATAAACGCTAAACAACTCGAATGGATGCGCAGCCTTCTGTCCGCACAATGAAGCCTTTTCGCGCCACGGCGACCTGACGTGGAGAGAACGTACAACGCGATTGGTATATGAGGTTCCGGGTTCAACGCGTGTTAATACAGATATCCAATGAGAGGCCTATGTGTGTCCACGTGACCCAACCCCACGAAGAACTCCCGCGAAAATATTGCAGGCAGATCCTCCCCACGAGCAATGTTGAACTAAAATGCAAATAATTTCAATGTTGTCCAGGAGATGGCGACATAAAATATGTTCCATTTTCATGCAATGACGTTATGGTGGAAGTGTACACTAGTCACCGTACTACATCGATTTCAAAATATTAGTTTGAGAACTGCGAAGATAATATTGCACGCACTTTCGCGTCATAAATCCCTTTTCCCAAACAGCGTAAGATATTGTTTAATTAAATGTCACACCATCGTAATTCGGGGAGACATTTTTTAATGGGCAGTTGCCGGTTATTTGTTTTTGTTCGATTCAGAGAAAAGTGGTAAATCCGAAAAGTGGGTTGTGTCTCACTGGAGGTCGCCATCGAGTGACGTCAGATTGAAGCAACTCGGTGAAATCGGTTTCCAATTTTTTCTCCCCGACTCGCGACTTGAACCGCCCAGTTGGAGTGGCGTTCCGGTGCACTTTTCTTATTCCACTTTCATGGAATGCAGCATAAAACCCTCCACACGGCGTGACATTCTCGGGCTGTGGAACTTCTGCGGGGGGCGACTTTATATGAAACGTGTTTCGTCTCTTCTTGCAAAGACGGACAACTGCCGGGAGGACGGTTGCCATCCACACATTCAGGTGCGCTCAGCTCATTTTATTTGGTTTATCGTAGCAAAATCGACTGTTTCGAACTTGTTTTGAACAGCTTCCTATTTACTACCGGTACATGTTGCATAGTTTTTTAGTCACTTCACCTGTGCATGTCAAATGTTTGAATAGCCATCAAGTGTAGAAAGCAGGAATTACACTTGCGCCCTGATATGGTTGTGGCCCCTTTCTTTCTACGCTGTATATTTACCCTCCTGACGCAGTAGATTACATTGTTTTGTGCATATCTGTTCGTGTTACTTACTGGTTTAACTGCATATTTTCCTTCCCGAAGAGACTTGGGAAGGAATGTCACTGCAATTGTCGTCACCTTCAATGTGTCTCTATTCGTTGTTAATTGGTGGATTAAGAAAAAAATGGTTTTGTTTATCTGGGTTAGGAATTATCATGTGCTGTGGATTTGCTGACCAATTTTCCTTTGCTCTTTAATCCCATGAATACATTCTTTGTGAATCCAAAAAAAAAAAAAAAGGATCTTAGTTCATTTGTTTCAGGCGTAAGTGAAAGCAAATGCGAGAGTCATTTCAACCTTATGAATATGAAAATTGCCATCCACTCATTATCCTTGTCCCACTTCCCTGCGAATGCATGCCGCTCATTCACTGCACAGGACCAGCTTGGTTGTCCTGACTTTGTGTCAGTTTTCGACTTTGAAGTAGTGCCACAGAATTTGAAAACCGCAAGAACTGCATTGACCACCTCAGTCTGAGCGAGTCAAACCAACAAACAGAACAACAGAAGAAGATGCAGGTTTGCTGTATTTACGTTTTGAAAGAGAAAAGTCAGAAAGCGGACCTCTGCAGCAAAGTGAAAAACGTCAAGTATAATAACGCCATGGCCAGTCCCGAGCTAGTGAGCTCTGTTGTCACTATTGTCATTTTAGCTGTGTATCCTCAATTCGGACACAATGACTAATCTGCTTGACTGCTGGGCATTTATGTCATACTTCCAAATCCAACAGGCCAGGTATTAGATACCGTTCTTTTTAGTACTTTAGCTGTAGAAAATCGTCAATAGCTAGTAAAGCTGGGCTGATTTGAACAGGTCTTGTGCAGTGGGAATGTAGCATCGAGGAACTGATCACCATTCATTCACAATTGATTTCTTCGGATTGTTTTTGTTTTCCTTCCAGTGTTGTCCACTTCCGTGTCGTTCATCTGCAAGATCCAGCGATGTCGGGAGAGTTTCTTCAGCGAATCGGCACCTACATCTCAAGCGCTAAGCAGATCGGCCAGCTCCCCCGACTTTGTGACCTCGTATCTTCCTCCTTGCCGGTGCTTAGCCCCACTGTCCTTTCCAGTCAAGTCCCCAGCTTATTTCGGGAACCTTACATCTTGTCGGGATACCGTCCGGTCCATCAGAAGTGGCACTGTTACCTCTTCAGCCTCTTCCAGAGACACAACGAATCCCTTAATGTTTGGACTCACTTGCTGGCGGCTGTTGTGCTCCTGCAACGCTGGTGGGCTAAAATCAGAGCCGTGGGGTACACCTTTACGGCAGCCTCTCTGCCTTTAGGCCTCTTCTTTGTGTCTTCCCTGACCTATTTGTTCTTCAGTGCAGCAGCTCATCTCTTTCAGTCTCACTCTGAGGATGCGCACTATTTTTTGTTCTTCATGGACTACGTGGGTGTGGCTGTTTATCAGTACGGATGTTCCCTTGGACATTATTTTTATGTATCTGAGCCGGCATGGAGAGACAGCTGCTTTGGCTCTCTGTTCCTGCCCGGCGCTGCTTTCTTGGGGTGGCTTTCCTGCGCCAGCTGCTGTTTCGCCAAATCCAGATATCGGCGGCCGTATCCCGTAGGTCGTAAAATTTGTCAGCTGATCCCCGCCACCCTCGCATATCTACTGGACATCAGTCCTGTGGTTCACCGGCTTTCAACGGCGTCCTGGCTGGAGGAGCCCTCACTGCCCTTCCACGCCCTCCAGATCGCGTCTTTACTTTTGAGCGTTGTCTTCTTCTCCTGCCCCATACCCGAACGCTTCTTCCCAGGCCGCTGTGACTTTCTCGGCCAAGGTCACCAGATCTTTCATCTGCTTCTGTCCCTGTGCACCCTGTTTCAGCTGGAGGCTCTCTTCTGGGACTATGTCGGGCGGAGGGATACGTTGGTGGAGACATTCGGAGAAAGCCAGCTGTGGTGTGCGTGTATATCCTTCCCCGCCCTGTTCCTGTTTTGCATTTTGACAGCACTTGTAACAATGAGGCACAAACAGAAACAACTACGGGGTCAAAAACGGAGAGAGAATTAAGAGAATGGTGTGTATAAATAATAATATAATAATAAAAACCAGCAATGAAATGTAAAATAAATGTGATGTATTACAAAAGACGACTCAAGGTTATTTTTACATATGCAAAAAAGTTAACATCTTATTCAAGCAAGAAATATTTGGCACAGTTGCGGAACACTCACCAAAGTTTTCCTCAATGAATCATTGCTGTTGCTGCTGCCGCTGAAGGAATCTGAGCTGAGCGAGTTGTCAGTGACTTTACTGCTCCATAAAAGTAATTACTGTACATATTTTGACATTTTAAAGAATTCATCAGCTTATCCAATTTAAAATTTTTTGCCTGTTCGCGTGCAAAAGAAAGAAAAAATAGTGTCATTTTTTTTCCCCCCCAAATTGTAGTACATGATATTTTAAGCCACAAGTGGGCAATCAATTTTCCCCAAGGCGCCACACGTGAAACTGTTTGTGTCGGGCCACGCCAACATGTTAACCGGGGATGTGCTCAATAGACGGCATTACATTGTTTCGCGACTTGTGTGGATATTATTTGGGAAATTGATGAAAAGCATCATATTCAACACATTACAGTCTGTTGTAAATAAAATGCAATGGGAAAGTAAAGGGGGAGTGTCCTGCAGTGGGTGTGAGATGATTGCTTGTGGATGGTGTGTGAGGAAAAGTATGAAACTGAGGATTCAGTGTGAGTCTGATGTGAACGCCTTCAGCTTCTGCTTGAAGACAGTCTGTGACCTAAGGGCTGTAGGTTTGAAATGAAAGCACTGCGTTTATTTGACATGCCTTCATAACAACTTTCTTGAGGCTTATCGGAGACTGTGGACCGGCCGAATGAGACCCGTGAGGCAAAATGTCCACGTCTGTTTTTGAGCCATACTTCTCCCCAAGCACACAGCCTCTCTATTAAGCACTGCAGACAAGCTGGCCTCTCTGTCTCCTTATCGGAGACATTCTGAGAACAATACTACTATACATTCGAAAAAACGACAACAGCATGACAAAAGCACATTTTTTTCAATGCCGTATTTGTCCGGGGTTTTTTTCATAGAAAGTCAAATTGTCATCTTGGTGAAGTGTTTGATTTGCACATGCAATGTTCTTAGCTATCCGAAAATGTCAACTCTCAGTCGGATTTTGTAACTAGCCGACGTTATAACCCCCCGTGAAAGTAGAATGCAGTTCACTGTTGACTTAGTCTTCTTGCTTTAGCTTGGCGCACCTCAAACACGCAAGGGCGTGTCTGTCTGTACCAGTAAGAGGCTCATTATCCTATCCTATGACTCCACAAATGAACAATGCTGAAGGTTCTGCTTCGGAGTAAAATCATACTTCACTCAAGGAAGGTATACCTTCCTGATGGAAGTATCCCTCGGTTTTTTTGATTGAGCGCGAGGCCCGAGTGTGACATTGATCTAGCAGAGCCAACAAATGCCACTCCACCGAGCAGCATAGGTGTCAAACTCGAGGCCGGGGGGCCAGATCTGGCCCACGACATCATGGTCCTATATGCGAAAGCATATTATGAGGGAAACTATAGCTACAATGTGGCCCGTGACAAAAATGAGCGCAACACCCCTGACTGACCCACAGGATATGAATGCGGCCTCGTAAATTCGATTTTATAATCAAACAGACGAGCTCAGGATTGTTTTGCCTTGGCGGAGGTCTGTGTTCTCCTGCGAGCCGTACTAGTTTATGAATGCACTTGTGAGGTCCAGAACGCTATGCGGCCCAAGAATGTGCACAAGTATCGCTACATAGCTGAGCGGGTGTTGGGAGTGATAATTATGCTGCCTGCAATCAACTAACAATTTCCCGGGTTGCTGGCAATTTGATTGCAATTGTGTACAAATGTAACATAGGCTGTCGTACAGTCCATATGGATTGAATAATTCTGGATCGTATATTTAATGATATGCAATATCGCGCGATTTAAATCCCAGGGTAAACCGCAGTGCTTGGAATGTGCGTGCAAGCTGGTATGTTGCAGGTGCAGAGGCGTTGCTCTCAGCTCGCGCATGAGTACAATGGGCTGGCTATTGGCCCCCGAGCACCTCCTTGAAGACAGGCAGGACACCAATGAAAACGAATCCCTCCTACAAGGACCTGCCCGTCGCGGCGCGCAAGATTGTGACAAGAGCTGAATGACTGGCAGCAGTTGGTGACACGCAGCAGCCAGTCAAGCAGCACACACTGGTGAGTGACATTTGTCCTCCAGAGGGACACTTCATTCATGTGACAAAATGATCTTGTCGGATCGTTTTTCTCAATGGCAGTCGATCATTTCTGTGTGACTTCCTCGCAGAGCGCCTCCGCGATGGCTCCGATTGCATTGGTCGATATGATGTCTTCTTTTTCGTCTGCCGAAGTGGGCATCATCTCCCTCATCATCTTCCTCATCCTCAGCATTAGTTTGGTCGCCCTCTGCAATGACTGCCAGAAGTAAGTCAAATCATCAATGCTGATCCGCTCATACACTGCCACGCATTTGAAGGCATGCCGGTTGCTTCGTGGATGAACAATCTCGACCCCCCCCCCCCCAAAAAAAAAAAAAAAAAAA
>CAAKHF010013014.1:29721-39959 GCA_901007745.1 Hippocampus kuda
CTCTCTCTCTCTCTCTCTCTCTCTCTCTCTCTCTCTCTCTCTCTCTCCTCTCCCCCGCCCCCCTCTCTCAAACACACTCAGGTCAGTCGCATTTGATCTGCCTGTGGGCAACTCATCATGCTTTATGGGGTGAAGAATAACATAGCAGACAAAATCCTCCATGCTCATTGACAGTATATGTAATTGTATCCACATATTTGGCCATCCAATCTGAAATCTTTTTCGATGAGCATTAATCTTCAGAACACAAAAAAATCAATCCTCAGTGGGTGACATGCTAATTTGTTCATTGACCACAACATACAGAGTTCCATACAATTGGTTGGCAAGCCGTCCAGAGTGTACCTTGACTCTCGGGCAAAGTCAGCCGCCCCCGAGTTGGCTAAAAACCTCTGGATTTTGCTGCGTAACTCATATTCTACAAAGGCAGTATTAATCAAATTGCTATGTTAAATGGTAAGACAATTTTGGGGTTGACATCCCCTTTAACTCTATAGAACTTTTTCATTTCACTTTTTTCCAATTCAGGAAACGTAAAAAGTGTGATTTACTTGTAGCATTCAACTTTTATTATATTTTTTAATTAAATGTATTTGATTGATAAAATATGCAAGGACCAAAACGAAAAAAACAAACAAACGTGCATCTGACTGCAAATGGCCTCCTGGCCAGACTGTGGAATCATCCACTAGAGTCTACTACTACTTAACTGTCGCCGACACTTACTACTACGACTTCGACTATTAATAACAATAATAATAATAATCATCTATACTATTTGAATGGTTCGTGGGTCCTGAATCCAAAGCATGTCGGATCAGCAATGATTCCGAGCTAAGCCCTCACGGCCGTACTTCGTATGTTGCTATGAGGTCTGCGTGGCCAGCTGTCAGCCCGGCATTGCTCCAGCAAACAGACACACGTAGACTCACGTAGCACAGACCAACCCCCTTCTTCCTTTCCTTCCCCCGGCACTGTTCTCTGACGGCCGGTGAGCGGCGGAATCGGCAACGGCCGCCGCCACAGCGACAAAGGGGACGATTCCACCGTCTCGAATCGACGAGTAAGTGCAAGAATGTTCGTTTTTCCTCCGCACAAGATTGCTTGAACACAGTGCATGCAAATACAGTATTGTTTTGCTCGAGCTGCGTGGCTGAAGGGGAGGGGGTGGGGTTGCGTGGCCGGCTGGAGACCAGTGATGTCGTGCAACTTTGCCCACTCAAATGCGAAATATTGTATTTAGTCACCCATTAGGCGTCGACTCATGAAAACAACCAGTGTAAACAAGGGGTGGGGGGGGGAGGGGAGGTGCATGTATTTCAACTTGTGTTCGACGTAAGGTTCCAATTTTCTCGCAACTGCGTCGAATTTGCTGCAGAATGTCAACAAACGTGCACGATATATGATAAGAACGTTGTGCATTCGTTTTCAACTATTCTCTTCAATTTTTAATTCCAGTCGCATTTCATCAGCCTAACTGGGCTTTGGCTGATGACGTTATTTTTTTCACCCCGTTCTACTCACAATATTGACACGCGCGCGCTTGCTTCGCTGTTTTTATCGACGTGTGATTTGCCACG
The DNA here is from genome assembly GCA_901007745.1 of Hippocampus kuda. Taxonomy (NCBI): domain Eukaryota; kingdom Metazoa; phylum Chordata; class Actinopteri; order Syngnathiformes; family Syngnathidae; genus Hippocampus; species Hippocampus kuda. The sequence goes on from CAAKHF010013014.1 coordinate 31,302, forward strand.
CTGCTGAACTGATGCATATTTTATGCGAATTAGCGTGAAAAGACGGTTATTTTCGGCACAATCCCAACGTCCAGCACAGCGCCTCCCGGCGAAACTCGTGTCGAAACACGTTGTCAGAAAGGGGGTGTGTGCCCAGAAATGAAGGACTGGCCAATCGGTGGAGCCGCCCGCCCCTGTTTATAGCGCTTGTTTATTTCGCATACTCGAATGTGATTGGTCGAACGCCCTGGCACTCTCGGCCATTACGCTGCATTCAGGGGCACACAAGCAGGTGGGAAATTTGAATAAAAGCCAAATGGCTTCATAGTTGAACAAACGACAAGAGTAGTGTCTCCCAAATGCTATTCCGCCGAGTTCGAATCAAAATTCAGCACTCTACTGTGACCGAAATAAACATTTTCTCATATGATTGCTTTGAGACGAGTTGCTTGCAGTGCAAAATGAAACCGTGCAGTATACCAATGCAGGTTCCAGCCACTTTATCGAACCTCACGTTGAGTTCAGCTCAAAAAGAACCCCTGTAGAAAATAGCTTAAACTTGGTCAGAAATAAATTAAAAATAATGTCGTTTATTCTTGATCACCGCAACAGCAAATCTGTGTAGGGATGAAACATGTTCCATGAAAAAAAAACAAACAAACAAACATTAAAGTTAGGGACTGGAGAAAGATGTACTATACTTTGTAAATACAGCCAGACCTTTGAATAGCGCTTTGTCGATGCTGCCGACTCTTGGGTTGCCTAACGTAGTCGTTTGCACTTCCATTTTACCCTTGCCTCTGACAGGTCATAATGAATCATAAGATGACATCTAGCCAACATGTTGTCTGTCACGTATTTGGAGAGAACAACTCAAAGCTGTTACATTTGGCCATGATATCTGAATATTGGTTGTCTTCAGATTCCTGCAACAAAGTTCAAATTGTGATGGAATGACTGCTTTGGGGAATCCCGCAAGACCTGAAGCAGCCAATCGTTTCGGTCAATAACCTTCAGCAGACCAAACTTAATACAGTATTTATTAGCTCATTCCAATAAAATCCGATTCATCGCAGAGATTTTTTTGTGGGAGAGGGAGGCCTGTGTTTCCACGAATGTTCTATTACAGAATGTTACATAAACTCAGTGAAAAAGGAGCGCACCATAAATCTTACACATGAATTTCTCATTATTTGTCACTTTACTGCCTTTCGTTCCTCGAGGCAGAACTTGTGAGCAGACACGCCGAGATGTCATCGTGCTGTCATCAGAATTGTCCAAGCGTGAACATTAGAACTTAATCACAAACATGTCGCTTGCAACTGAAGATCAGTTAAAAGTCAAGGGTGAACGTCAAGGGAAGCAGAAACAATTTATGATGACTTGGGAGTTGCATTGTGGGAAATTTAAGCGTGCCCACACCCCCACTCAGGTCCAACAAGATCCGTTCCTGGATGCTGGACACCTACTGAATCGTGAAATATTTCACAACATAAAGCACATTTTCCCATAGCAATAATATAAAGTTACTGAAGCCATTTCAAGTTTAACAGTGTGACCATGATAAAATCTTTTAATAAGTAACCAAGACAATGTTTTGAGTAACATTTTAGCATTCGGCGCGCGTGCACACACAAAATAGTTATCTGCTCAGGATATTAATGAATATACAGTAATCATAAAGGGGACCAGTGCGGTGGTTAACATGCAGTGTGAGGGTGCGGGGGTGGGCGATGCATGTGGCTTTGTTTAATGATTTACGCGTCTCACTTTGTAGTGTACATTCCGTTCTTCTTTTAATATTGATGTGAGGTTATTGTTGCATCAGCCGTTTGTCGTAATCAGCAACCTCGAAAGAGAATCATTTTTGGTCTGTTGATTCATGAAGGTAATTTCCGTGCCTTGTATTGCATGTTTGTAAAAATTTTGCTTGCTTCATATGTCATCTGCTTTCTGTGGTGTGTCACCCACAGGGCGTTTGGACACTGCGCTTGACTGCCGAGTGCCCACACTGCACAGCAGCAGCAGCAGCATGGCAGCTACGAGATCCAAGGACAGAGTTGAGTCCGAGCCAGGCGGACTGGCAGCGGGACTGCAGGCGCGCGTCTCGTACACGCGTGACGTCGACGATCCTGACACGCGGCACGACAACAATGCGGTGAGAAGACAAGATTGAGATCAGTTTCCCATGATTAGAATGAACATTTGGAGCTCAATTGGCGTGATGTTTTTCTTCGAGCTCTTTTGCGGTATTGGGGAGCGTTTCACTGCACTTTTGAGAAGCAGAAAAAAAAAACAGGTCTACGTCTTGCATTGGATTAAATTAGACGGCGCACGTGCTTATACGGTAATCATTTTCTCCATTTTTTGCCTTCACGTCCTGCTGCTAGTTATAACTCCTCTAGTAGAGAACGGAAGCGACGCCAAACGAATGGAATCATCCTTTCTTGGTCCTCTGTTGCTGCCTAGTCAGAGGTTGGCACTCGCCGCCTTTTCGTACCGCCTCCATTGTAAGCCATATTGTCCGCAGGCAGGACACCACAGATGGGCAGGAAATATCTTCTCGACGGCGTTCTTTGCGGTCGTAGCAAAACTCCCCAATTCTGAGGTTTACGTCATCAGCTTAACTGAAATAACCGGCGCAAGGCCCGCAGGAGAGTTGAACGATGGCGCTGGCATATAAGTGTCGTTTTTGAAGCGACTCAACACTGAAAGAACGACTCATTTGCAATGTCATCTTTGAACCTCCCGTGAAGATCTACGCGGAGAACTGCATCCAAGATCCGTTTGTGGACAGAAATGTTCACAAGAACAACACCGTCTACCCGCAAAATGAGCTGGAGCGAGGCTGGAGCATCGGGCCCGCTCCCCTGCAAACAAGGGCCCCTGCAACGGACCCACTCGTAGTATCGGCTAGAGAGCCGGCATACAGGTGAGAGATCTGTCGCGCTCTGAGAATTAGTGAGAGTGGGCCCGAAGAGTCGGACTGCAACCTAAGCTCTGTTGTCTCCAGTTTCCGTAGCCCAGAGTCAGTGGAGATGGATGAGATCATGGCGGCCATGGTGCTCACCAGTCTGTCTTGTAACCCCGTGGTCCAGAGTCCACCGCAGACAGAAACCGGAACAGGTCTGTCTCCCTTCGATTTGGGAGTTGAACAATTCCATCCATCCATTTTCGATAGCTCTTGTTCTCAGGGGTGAGCTGGAGTCAATCACAACAATTAGTTTCAACTGACAGGCGGCCCGACAGTCAGTTGCAGGACACATAGAGACCAACGAGCGTTCGCACACGTGGACAATTTAGAGTCTTCGATGAACTAGTATGCATGTTTCTGAAAGCAAGTCGGGAGTCCCTCGAGAAAACCCACGCAAGCGTATGGAACGCGCAAAGTGGAAATTGTCATGACGTTACATTCAATAGCTGACATTAAAAATTCTGGAGTGGAACAATAGCTAATTTGCATAGCTCGATAAAGTTCAAGGGTCTAACGAACTCACTCCGCGCAGGGTTATTGCCCTATTTGAATGAAATTGCTTTCGTGTGCGTTTATCTTCCCTTTTTCAAATATTTAAGCAAAGTAAAAATAGATGTTGGCAAATCAAATATAAATAATGAAGGAACCGAGGTTTGGAACAAAGGGAGGGAAAATATGATGGTAAATCTGTTTGGAGAAAGAGAAGAACATCACAACCTTGGCACCCGTGCGGGACACCTGCTGTTCTCTGTAGGATGGGCAGAGTAGAAAGCAAGAGAGCATTTCCACAAGCGCGCTCTCTAAATTTAACGGTGAATTTGAATAACCGCCCCTTTTTATAGTTTCTTCTGGATTCCAATTCGGACTTGCCCGTCGTCTATTTTACGAACCCATAACTTGCGTTCAGTGTGGTGCCAAAAGCTAAAGGGTGATTCTTTCCTCTTGTAGTTGGCCCCTCATCATCAGCCGACATGGAGTGCGGCGGCGGCGAGCTCTCCGACAGCGGCAGCAGCGGCTACTGGAGCTGGGATCACGGCAACGTCAGCCCGGCCCCCTCGCCGTCCGTCCCGGAGATGGATAGCAGCCCCGATGAAGGCCTGAACATGGAGCTGGAGCAGGGGGACGGCGGGCTTCATGCCAAAAAGCCAAAGGTACCCACTTGTGCGCCACTGGCATCCATTTTTTTTCCCCCAGCGTTTCCCATTATCTATATCAGGGGTCACCAACATGGTGCCTGTGAGATGAAAATGTATAACAGCAACATCATCCATCCGTCCGTCCGTCCGTCCGTCCGCGCGTGCGGACACATCTGAGGGAATTTCAGTTGAATATCATTGAAGTTCAACATCGATTGAGATCAATAAATTGGTTGCGCATTGAATTTTAATCATCCAGTGTCGTCACAATTGCGCCCGAGACGGCACAGGACGCTATCCTGCGCCTTGGCTGAGCATTTTCCACGCTGTCTGTCACAGAGCTCTTTCAAAGGCTTGTACAAGTGTCTGTGGCCCAGTTGTGGCAAGGTGCTCACATCTTCCGTCGGAATAAAAAGACACATCCGAGTGCTGCATTTGGGGTGAGTTTTGAGTCTCTTTTCCAGTTCAAAGCGTTTTGTACAAAAATTGGTGACAACCGTTGTTTCCCCGTTTAGGATGACGAGGTATTGCGCGTTGTTTTTGACATATGATGGATTTGTAGGAACAATGATGTAAGAATGCAGTACATTGTACTTTTTATTAAAGTAACTTTCCAACTTTGTTCTGTGGGAACCTCACCATTGCGGGCTGCTGCAGACAGTTGAGCTCAGATTATTTCTGAGCTGGAAAACAGCATTAAAAAAACAGAAGGGGATAATAATTTGAAGTGGTGGAGGACTTTGGAATTCAACGTGGGGAAAGTTTTGGAGATTTGATGTCTGGGCCACGACGTCTTTTTTTTTTTTTTTTTTTGTGGCTAACGGCAACTTTTTTTCTTTTTTTTTCTTCTACCCGACAGCAGTGGGTCAGATCAGTCACAGAGAGAAGAGGACTTCTATTTCACGAAGATATCCTGTGAGGCCGCGGACACCAGCGCCGCACTCGTTCCCGCCCAGCAGGCTTTGGGCCAAGCGTCGGCTCTCGGCTGGGCCTCGTGCAGCTCGCCAACCGGTTTGGCTGTTCAGATCCCGCCCGCGCACAGGCCAAGGTCCAACTCCAGCTCCGGCCTGGGCGCAAGCAGGCCCACTCCGCTCAGTCAGTCAGCCCCCAGCAGTTTCTGGCAGATCCACACAGAGCATCTCTATCAGGTCAGTTTGGAGAACCAACATTGAGCTTTCAGCCATGAACAGTCCGTAAACAACCACCATGATGCGGCCATTCCATCTCAACGACTTGAATGACCTTAATGTGGTGTCTTCTTCACAGGCCTGTAACCCCGCCCAGGCACCTTCAGTCCCCCGAAGTCCAGCGTGCCACACTTTGACCACGCCCGCCGCGGCCCCTGGCCACAATAACCCTCAGGTGGGTCTCGGTCTTGTGTTCCGTTTGTGACCAACAGGTGGCATGGGGAGGGCTTCTCCTCCAGCGTCGTTTCTCATGTTTGGTTTCTTGTTACGCAGTTTTTTATTGTGCCGTAAACGTTATACGCGAGAGCGGTGGAAAAGAATAAAGAGGATGTTGTTTGCTTCGAGGCCTTTGTTGTCGGGCTAGGAGAATGGATCTTTTCATCCGTGCGCTGAAAAAGGGTCTTGCCTGCCTGCGGTCCTCCGTCTCCTCTAGATGGTGAAACCTCGCTGCCGCTCTGTCAGCGTCGGGGAGCAATGGCTGCAACAGAACAGGCTCCAGACAATGAGCGCGTCACCCTCGCGCACTCACTGCTCCTTCAGGTGAGACGCCGCAAACGTCCGTCAGCGTCTGCCGCCGCTCCATCGACAACATCCCACCTGTCATTAAAATTTTCAACGGCGCCGAAGCGCGCGCTGTCCAAACGCGTCTCACGCCAAATGACAACATAAGCCGTACAGAGTCCGCCGAAAAGTCAATAGCCATTTTCGTTTCGGTCGCCGCAAGATATATATTTAGCTTTGGCAGTTGATGAGATCGGCTGTCACAACGGCGGAGGAACAATGAATCGGACGTTTGAGAAATGTTGTCCAAAGCGCAAAGGCCCTTCAGCACACTTCACTTGGCTCGACAAATTGTCATGTTTCATGTCACAAGGTGCGTCTGCAATATATTTGGGACTAAGCAAATCTAGACTCTGGCCTGTTATGAACCATTCAAACCGTAAAAGTTGAAGCCACGCAACTTAAATTGATAGTCAGTATCCATTTCTTAAATCGTGAAGGAGAAAAAGTGAAAAGCGTTACATTAAGAAACGCTTCCCGTGCTCTGTTGCCGGGTAACTAAATCTGCTTCTATATGTTATCAATAAACTATGCTAATCCTGATTGGAGCCGAGACTGCTTGCAAATGATGACTTTAGTCAGCACACCCCGCCCCCCTTCAATTGATTCTCCTGAAATGGTTTGAACTTAATCCGATCATCTGCGAAATAGCAACCACGACTCCGTGCGTCACTGTTGCTTTCCGATGGGATCTTTCATTCTCAAACTACTTTTCATTCTATCAGACACGCGCGGAGATCGATACACATGTATGAGTGTCCCGTTTCATTGACAGGAAAGGTCGCGGGGAGGCCAAGAAATGTCGCAAGGTCTACGGAGTGGAGCGAAAGGACCAGTGGTGCACTGCCTGCCGCTGGAAAAAAGCCTGCCAGCGCTTCCCCGACTAAACAGCACAATGGATGGATGCATGGATGGATGGATGGATGGATGGATGAGTGGATCGATGATAAAACTCACTTTTATCATAAAAGAGGATATCGTGTATAGAGCAGCCATTGAGAAAGTGTTGGTTACTTTCCTTTTTTTTTTAATCTTTTTTTTTTTTTTATACTTATAATGTCTTTCATAAGCCGCCTCCAGACGATTTGTGATAAGAATTCCAGAAATCACGATGGGGAAAATCCAGGATAGGAGCTGCTTAGGAAAGGGCAAACAAAAAGCGCTTGACAATGGCTGCGTCCGTTCTTCGTTTCTTTGGGGTCGCATTTCAGGATTCCGATTCCTCCGGCCATTTATGATTTGTCTGTTTATTGTTCCCGTGGGTAATGAAGGTTTGTGTATGTTTTTACCTGTCGGTCTGCCACGGTGCTAACTGTTGACCGACGTTGATCACGTGACGTACTCGGCCTACAATACTCTCCAAAGGTCATCGAACCGCAGCCCTTGTGACCCTGTCGTACAGTATTAGACGGCTTAGATTGCTTGTTTGTTTAATCCAATCCTCTTCCAGTGGTTTCCGATGTCTAGTATCTTGTGCGCTTTGAGCTACGGTACGTACGAGTGTTTTGTACCTTTTTTAATGTCTCGTTCAAGCCTAATTTTGTTGCAATTTTTTTTTTCCCCCTCCCACGTTTACGGCACTTTGGTGGAATACAAAATCACAGGAATAAGCTACGGTAAATTTGGTTTCATTTAACCAGATTGATTCCATAAAAACGGATTCTCTTCCTGCCCATGTTGGCAAACAACCAATGTTGGTGGTTGTTTGGAGTGTTTACGGCAATAAGAGTTTGCAAAAGCAATAACAAAAAAAAAAAAAGAAGAAAAAAAAGGAAATGCAGTATATTGTCACACAAAAAAATTTCAATAAAAGCACTCATAATTTGAGACATCGTTTTCTCTTCTGCATGACAGTCCACAAAAGAAATAGCAAACTATTTTATTCTCGATTTTTTTTTTCTATACACATTTTATGACGTCTTACAACAATGATTTAATGTGAAAAATTCTTAAAATTTACATTGTATCCACAAATGTCATTTTGAGATGCGGGTGTAGAGAAGCATGCACACATGCAAGTGCAACGTTTCTCAAACACATTACACACACACACACACACAGGCACACCGCACGCACGCACACACACAAATACACGCACTGTACAGACATCATTACATCTCAAAATACACGATTAAGATGTTAAACAGTGGCTGTGAAGGAAAAGAAATGTTTGTTTTTTTTGGTACAATGATGACCGTGGCTGACATGCGCTGTTAATTCCTCCCCTCTGCTCTTTAACAATACATTAGAATGGCGTCATTTAAAACTCCTTTGCCTTTGCACGGTGTGCCACCCACCCAATGATAGGCCCAGGCCATTTCCAGCTCCATTGACCTCAGTACAAATGAGGCTCTCCTTTCTTGGGCATTCCACACAACAATAAATTGGACTTCCTTTTTTTGTGTGGGTGTGTGGGTGTGGGTGTTTTGCAATTACGACAGTCGGTCCAAAACTGCAAACTTTGTTATAATTAATACATTTTTTCTCTTCCGAGCGAATTCAATAGCTGAAAACCCTAGCAGGTCATTTGGTAAAACTTTCTGAGGCGGAAGGAAAAGTTCCAGGAGATAACTATGTAATTTGCGTCTAATTACACAGACAAGAGAGTTCCGAGCCAATGGTTTGTTGTTCTTTGTAATCTCGTCGTGATTGCAGTACCGAAGAAAAACATCCACATGATTGCATGCGGTTCATAGCATGCATCCTTTTCAGCCACTAGAGGGCAGTGTTATTTCATCTGTAAATCATGCCTTGGACCATAAAGCGGCATTTTGGGGGGGGGGGGGCGGGGCCATGTATGTAGTGTACCCCGATTCCATTT
>CAAKHF010013015.1:0-12569 GCA_901007745.1 Hippocampus kuda
TAGCATATGCATAGCATATGCTATCCATATTCATTGTCAATGTGTGTGTGTGTGTGTGTGTGTGTGCGTGTGTCTGTGTATTGGGAGGGTTAGATTACGTGTGTTGACAGACTTCTTAACTATATGAATGGGTGCCATTGCCAAGGTCCAAATAGATAAGTCCAGCGCACAAGACTCCAAAATCTCCACCCCGTGCTTCCCCCCCCCACTCCGCCCCTCCCTTTGTGTTATATAAGACTAACGACTGCCAAACAACACAACAGTGATGTAGGCTGAGGCAAAGCAAATAGGAAGTTTGAAGAAATGGGAAAAGGAGAGGATGTGCTCTATTCTTTTGAATGAAGGGCAGTTATGCACCAAAGACTGCAGGCTTGTTTTCTTTTCCACCGACATATTGTCCGACTGACTCTTCGCAAAGCCACCTTATTTCATTTTGCGCTGACCCATTTTCCATTGGAGTTGTTTCAGTTGCCGGTTAGTTTCCAATTAACGGTGTGTTTACGCGACAAATCCACGGGGTTAGTTCAAAGCGTTCTCAGCAGACACCACAACATACTTTCAAGATTTGCTTCAGCACATTCCCCAACACGTGGATATCGGGATATTATGATGTATGAGCCAGTCGTAACAAAATAACAAGGTTATCGTGTCTTGATATTTGAGGTTTTAAACTTGATGCTCAAGTTGGAATTTGTTTTTATAAGTGACCCGACTGGGCAACAGTGACTCCATTTCGCAGTTGGTTGAGGAGTCTACATTTATAAAGGCGCGGTTACTGCTGTGGATGAGAAGGTGGATAAGCAGCAAGCTGTGATGCGGAGGATTTGACTCTCTCAGCAGTATAGAATTATAATCCTCCAGTGGAACATGACGGGTGCTGTCTGAGTAGCCCGTTGTGCAGGACAGAACATCTTAGCTGGATTCCTTTGTGATGTCTCAACAACAACACAACCGTGTGGTTCACCTTTGTGAACCAAGCATATGTCTTTTATGTATGTAAGCTGACATGTACTGTAAGGGTGTTATCAAGGCTAGAATATAAGGTTAGGGTACGGTAATTATTTTACTGTCTTTTGATTCACCATAAATACAGTATATAAATACAAGTCCTACGTAAGTCACACAACAGATTCCACAGACATTTGAATGTGTTGTGTTTAAATTGAACCGTTTTGTCAGAAAACACACTACATTTTGCTGATTGGCATTTTCAAAACATCAATAGTGTCAGCGTTTTTTTTTTTTCAAAGTGTTTCTATAGTTACCCAGCAAATAAATAAAGACTATACAAAACAAAGTGCCATCAATTCCCATTATGCTGACCCTAATTATATGAGGACAAAAGAGGCAATATAGCCATGCTAGTGAAGCGTTGCATCAACCAGTGCGGTAAGGGTGTGGTTCCCTCTTTGCTCATCATCATTGTTCCGTGTGTTTTGTGAACCTGTTCAGGTGTTAAATGTCAGGTATGCATTATGAGTTCTCACGCAAAAATCATCCGCTCGGTGGCTATTCAAACAAGCACAGTGATGAGGTTCAAAGAATCCATCATGATTTAAAGTGGACCCTTCGCAAAATTTGAAGCATGTATCGACAAAGTCAGTTGGCCCAGAACATAAGCAAATGTGCCCAATTAATATTTCGAGGGTTTTTTTTTCTATTGGCCCATTTATTGTGTATAATTTTTGTTGAAATTATTGTCATTTCATATAGCAATTTATGGGAGTTTAGATTTAAATATACATTCCGATTTGACTGTTTTAACCTCAAAGAAGGCCGACGTCCAGAGCAAACTCATTGCACTTCAATGTAAACATCGCATCATGTGCACGTATAGTGATGATCCCTCACTCGTGTATACTGTTGAAACAATTCCATTAAGATAATGTTGTGAAAGCATAACTGTGCCAAAATTATCAGATGTGCCCTGCATGTCTCTGGGCAACATTATTTTCCTCTGTGTCCAAAGGTCTCACACACTCGCCACTTGCGGTCATCGTTATATACGGTGGGTTTCCTTGCTGGATTGCATAACTTTGTGCCAGTGCATCAAATAAATCGTCTTGCACTAAAGCTATTTTCTGATTTGTATTTGTATTGCAGAGTGGAGTTTTTATTCCCCCTGGGGTCTGCGACACAGCTGGATACTGTCTCCACTGCATTGTTGGACGGTGGTTCAGTAGTCCCCTGGACCACGGCCAGCACTGGGGGTCTGAGGCCAGTGTGAGGGACATTTTAAGGCATCTTGGCTACCAGGACGTAAATGTTGGGACAGATTAGATATCTCAAGTCAGTAAAGTCATCTTGATAACTCCTTATTTCACAAATGTGGGGGACATTTTTTGTCGCCTATCAGGTGTCTTTTATCTGGCTCAAAATGACTGGATGAAGAAGTCGAAACAACTGAATTAGTCTTTGTGCAACTTCTTGTCTTGCATGAAACTGATTATTTGGAATGCTTTTATGTTAAGCTTTTTGCTTTAGCAATACTGGAGCTCAGGCTAGCCTTTGACTCATTTTAGTGACTGTTCTTATTTGGAGGATTGTATAGATAAACTGATTCTTGTTTCAGATCCCATGTGAGCTGTTAAAATTCTTTCGTTTTTTTCCCACATGAACAAACTATTTGATTGGCTTCGTGTCAGAGCTGCAGACTCTTTGCCCCTCTTTCCTATGGCATGTCGAGGTGTTCAGTGGCTGCTAAATATCTATGAGTGACGGTCTGAAATAAAGGTGACAAAGGCAGCACTGAAGGTCAGGTCGTGAGTTGCTTTGTTAGCCTCAAAGTAAATCGGCACATTTCCCTCTGGTTTTAATCTCAGGAAATCACAAACCTGAACCCCCTTAGGCTTTCCTAGGTTGATATTTTATCAACCTTGACTCATTTATATTTGCTGGCCACTGTCTGATGTTTAATTCCAAAAGATGACCTGGTACGCTCTCTATTGCAAAACAGGTTTTTTTTGTTTTTTGTTTTTTATATATATGCAAGATGTAATCTCAATCCAAGCCCTCGCTCTCAAGAACTGGAAAAATATATGAACTCCAGCCAACCTCAATTGAGCAGATTTGTGCCACTGCGTGTGTGCAAATGCAAACAGTTTTCTAATTCTGACAATAAAGTCTAGCCGAGACAACTTACATGATCCGTAACACTCTTAAGGAACAGTTCCAGGAACAAATTGTGCTGGCCGCATGCAAACTGTGTTTGTCTGGCAAACATTTACACGAACATTCTGGCACATGCTACGTCTGATGCATAATTGTCAGACGTTTTCGTTGTTTTAACCTAAAAAGATGGTTTAGCAGCGTACCATGGGATCATATTCGACTGGTTAAAGTCCTTCGCTAGAATGCTAAAATTGAAAATGACTTGCTTTTTTTTTTGGATTAGGTTTATTTACATGTCCGAGAAAGTATTTCAATTGTCCGTCCTCTGTCTGGTTTTCTGGTTTATTTCGCTTGACCTACCCTTCTCATTTTCGTCAATCAACGCTTTGCCGATCTGCGTCTGCTTCCAATTGCCTGTTATCTGCAAAATTAATCTGGGTGCTCACGCATGCACATGTGTGATAATGACATATATTGTCTTTATGTCTCCATTGAAATGCTTTTGAAGACTGTCAAGAAAAATTATTAAGCAGCAGGGACCATAAAACGGCTTACTCTGACAGCATATCAGGAAGACGAGTTTGACTCTCAAAGTCTTTCAAAAATCGTATTAGTGGTGACTAAAAACAAATAGCCTGGACTTTTTTAAAGACCTTTGTACATATTCTCTTTGTTTTATGTGCCCAATCACTTCTTTTCATAGACGCCATCATGCTTTGCTGTGGTATCTGCCTTCTGAAACATTTCAAGTTCTTGTTTGCACTTCTGTTTTTTTTTTTTCTGAATTTGTATTCAACAACCTCCAGTTATCACCCCATATATCCCACTTTAAACATTTTGAATACGTTTGATGGATCGAACTTGTCCAAGGAGCAAAGCAATTATTTTTGCAAAGCAACTTTCAGGGAATTCATTTGAGTAAATATGAACATGTCATTCAATGTAAGTAGTGCAAACACATATTTCAATAAGTAACAAACGTGGCATTGGTGTTCGAGTCAACATGAGTCTGAGGATATATAGAAGATTGTCATTAATGTTAGCATATGATTCTATGAGTATCAATCACAGAGCATAGATGACATTTATGTCCTCATTTTTTGTTCCGGTATGAGTGACGTGTGTGTATATTTTGCTCACACAACGATATAAGAACCTATTTTACCTCATTGACCTTGTCTTTCGAACGTTAAACTGCTTTTATGTCACAAGTTTGCAAAAGGGTGATCAAGAACGAGACCTGCAACATCAGAGCTATTTTCCAAAATGAAGCAGTGGAGGTTGTCCACCATGCCTCAGTTGCAGTTTACATAAATGTTTTTTTTTTTGGTCTCTTATTGACTGTTTTATGTCTGGTATGCGATGTTCTATGCATATTTAACAGCTCGGCGATAAGAACAGCAGCAACACAGGTAAAAATTAACTAGGTTTTATTTGGTAGCTGCAATTGTTAACTGACTAAAATACTAATAACACTGATTATTCCACTGATAAAACACTCGAATAAAAAGATAACACGTACCCTTGATATCACTCATCTCGACCAAATCTGGGTTTAGATAAGATGTGTTATGTAATGTGAGGTGACCTTTTCATTTTCAAGACTCAAATGATATATCTAATAGGCCTCCTAGTATATCGTCAATGTCCGGCTGAAAACTCATAAGTCCAAAAATGGTCAAATTATTATTTTATTTTTTTCCTCACATATCAACTCAGTTATCTTTCCCGACTTGATCTGTTAGTTTAATTTAATGCAAAATTAACCAATGACAATCATTCAAAATATCTTGAAAACAAATACAGTGCCGCTTGAATGCAACTTGTTTGAGAAGTGGTGCAAAACGTTCTGCAGAAGCTGTGTGGTGTGATTGTCGCCTCTCTTCAACATCTGGATGCTTTTTAGACAATGAGTGAAAATAGTAAGGTTTGCTTCATTTAAATTGGCTTTTATGATGAAATTGGATTGCTGTGATGCTTCATTGCAGAAGGACAATGATGAGTCATGGAGTTAAGTCTCCGTTTCATACTAATATTCGCTTCATAGAGGAGGTTAGCTCATTGTTTTATTTATTACATCACTCATTTAAGAAGTTATTTGAAGATGATATTGGACAGAACTTTGCTTGTAACATTTTAAAAGGCTATTTGCATGCTGGGAGCTTGACATAACCGTCGACTTTGAGGTGCACGGCTGCCACCAGTTCCGTGTTTTACCCTACTGTCGTTATCAATGCCAGCGTAATAAATAAACTAAATAAATTACAAATTTAATTAGCAAGTGAACCTATTTTTGTGGTACTGTTGTGTTTTTGAGTGTGAAATGGTATACTGTTACGATAGCAATACAGTATAAGGAATGATACAACTTGAATGAAGCGGTGTCTGGGGATTCAAACAAGCTGATTTTTTTTTTTTTTTTTGTCACTTCCTGTCAAGTTGTCAATTTGACAGTACGAGCATACCATCCGACACCGACGATATTCTCTTTTTGAGGGTGGGCACTCTGGTCAGGAGGCTTGTTACACTGCACTAACTCGTTTAGCGCAAGTTAGCAAATACGATTTAGGATCATTTAGCCAAGGCATGTGGTTTTAAATCACCAACGCATTATCAGAGAAAAGTCAGAAAATATTCTATAAAATAAGAAAATCTTTGAAAAAACTTCTGTCCGCTATGCTCAAAACATCCTACACTGCAGTGCTGTGCTTTATTGTAATTTGACAGGACCGTCAGTATATAAAACTCTCACATTTGCCACTTTGCAAATTTTGAATAAAGATAAGATAAGAAAACCTTTATTAGTCTCGCAATGGAGAAATTCCCAACAACAACAAAATATAGGAGCTGCTGGAAAGGCAGCCAAGTTTTGAAAGCAAACACGAAGAAGAAACCTAAAATGAATTTCCAGAGCAATGTGTTGCAATGCAGTCGCTGGGCGGAATTTGAAGGAAAATAAAACACTTTCAACACTAAAACTGATTTCAAGGTTGAAGCCCCTAACCTTAAAAAAAAATATTTACTTCGGCCTTGAATACTTCCATCATTGAGAGAGCCACTCAGCCCAAATATCTAGCTGTATGGCTTGATGATAAATCCGACCATGAATCCATTTTACGTACCGCTTATCTTCACTTAGGTCACGGGTGGATGGTAAATGTACTTTTCGAAAATTGGTTATTTGTGGAGGAATAGGACAAGCTTCCTTTGTCGTGAGGAAAAAGGATGATTGAAGCAATGTTTTATCTGCTCTGGACTATGGTGATGTAGTCTTCAGACACGCTTCTGTTACTTCACTAAGATCCAAGTAATCATCGGGGACAGAGCCTTCAGCCGCTCTACCCCTCGTCTTTGGAACTCACTCCCACTTGACCTCCGTAACACAGACTCATCATCCCTCTTTAAAACTGAACTCAACACACCTGTTCCGGACTGTTGATTCACTTTCATGTTGCCCATATCATTTGTCATTTTAATTGCTGTTTTATGTTCTGTTATCTTACTATACGGATGGTTTTATGTTGTACGGTGACCTTGAGTGTCGCAAAAGGTGCCTATAAATTTAATGAGTTGTGATTTTTTTCTATTATTATAATCCTTTGGATTACATGAACCATTCAGCACTCAAGTTCATCTCTGTGGTGCTCAGTTGGTTGGTGCTAAATTGGTTTTACCATTAGGCTTGAGATTCACTGCCTATTTATTTTTAACATACTCACTGGTGAATATCTCACTTACATCACCAACATTATCGATTGCCATGTTGGGTAATACTAAACGCATTCCAACGAGTTGCTTCTTTTAAAAACTCCGAGAGCTTCTAATCTTGTTTGAGCTGCTTTCAGTTAGTGCCCCACCTAGGAATTTCCTGCAAAACTCAATGAACTGGCCTTCCCTCTTTCCCATTAGCCATTTAAAATTTATGCTGAATGTATTTTTAACTTTTTCTTGTACTGTTTAAGACAATCTATTGTTTATTTCCAGTGATGGGCACGTCGGTCAGATCATGAACTAACCCTAACTCTCACACCTAACCCTAATTCTAACCCTCTAACCCCTAACCCTAAACCCTAACCTAACCCTCTAACTCCTCACACATAACCCTAAACACTAAACCCTTACCCTAACCCCTAACCCAAACCTCACTTTTTCCTTGCCTCTGTTGCCAAGTGCTCGCTAATGTGAGGTTCAGTTAATTTATTTGTATACGTACAAGGTGTGTCAGAAACGTTTCAGGACTGGTGTCACAAAAGATATATTTGAAGGAGTAGTTTGTGGTTTAGATGTCAAAGTCATCCCCCAGAGCCTAATGTCCTATTCCAGACATATTCATACATTCCTGGAAGATTTTTTTTTTTTTCGGGATCTTCCACCGCCCTATCAGCATGGCCACCTTGATGTTCCCCCAGGTATTAAAACTCTTTGAAGACACCAGTGAACTTGGCAAAGAGGAAAACACAAAGCAAACAGGTAAGGTGAGAAGGGTGGTTGCTCTCGCAAGGAGATGGTTTTCTCAGCCAGCAACTGTTGGATGCTCAGGACATTCTGCCTTTGTACACTGTCATTGTAAAGCAGCCTCCTCGCTGCCCATCTTCAAATCCCTCCTCAAAACTCACTTGTATTCTTTGGCATTCGACTCAGCATGACTTAGATTTGTTCTCGGTTTTACTGTTTGGTGCTTTCTACCGTCTTTATTACCGATTTGTTTTACTGTTTATTATATATGTTCAATTGATCCATGTACAGCACTTTGTATGCAGCGATGGCTGTTTGAAAGTGCTCTATAAATACAGTTGACTTGACTTGACTTGACTTGACTCTTACAAATCTGGCCCCTTTTCGCATGCTGAAAAAAGCAAATGCCACACAACCTCTTTGTAGATGTGCTGACTGATTGTCCTGCCAATACTGAAGGGAAAACTCATAGTTTGTATCCATCCATCCGATCCGCTTATCCTCACAAGGGTCGCGGGGGGTGCTGGAGCCCATCCCAGCTGTCTTTGGGCAGTAGGCGGGGAACACCCTGAACCGGTTGGCAGCCAATCGCAGGGCACACACAGACAAACAACCATCCACGCTCACACTCACACCTAGGGACAATTTAGAGTGTTCAATGCATGCATGTTTTTGGAATGTGGGAGGAAACCGGAGTACCCGGAGAATACCCACGCAGGCCCGGGGAGAACATGCAAACTGCACACAGAGAGGCCGGAGCTGGAATTGAACCTGGTACCTCTGCACTGTGAGGTCGACGCGCTAACAACGGGACCGCCGGGCTGCCCCATAGTTTGTATTGGTTGAAATAAATATTTTGTGACACCATCTCTGGCACTCCTCGTATAGACATGTATATGAAGAACGTGGTTGTAGTTAAAGTGTCTTTCGTGAGCTATATATATATATATGCATATTATAACCAGCCTCTCTGGTGAATATGGTGTATTTTCAATAAATATTTTTGTCACATTATTAGACATTAAATCAACAGAATTGACACTGTATAAATTAAACTGAATTGACTTGACATTGACTTGTTTAATATGTCGAGCGGATGTGAAGAGTAAAGTATCCCGAGCGAATGTTGCAAAGTAACATTGATGGAAAGGTGGTACAACTGCTCATTTCAGGATTCAGTAATTGGATCGTATCTCCCAAACAATCTTAACACTTTATCTGGCAGGGATGTATCTTTTCCTCGCAAACTCATTTTTTCAAAAAACATTTGGCAGTTATGCGTAGGCCTCCTACGAGTTTCAACTGACCTCTTGTCATAAAATACCACTTCAATTAATTCCTTGTGATGACAAGCTCAAGCATTTCAATAATTGTGTGTTCTCACTGTTAATTGGATTTTACTGACCTCACTTGGCTTTGTTCCCCAACAAAATGCCTTTCTTGTTTTCTACTTTCGGTGTGAAGGCTGGGGTGGTTCCAGGAAACATGTTTGACGGTGAGCAAATCCATCAACAATTCACCCAGTCAAGCAGGTTGCAAGGGTTAACAGATAGATGCTGTGCTATAAATAGGCACCCCTTGGATTGGATACACTGCTTTATATGCTTAGTTTTGGATCGATATTGCAAGTGGAAACCTTATCATAACCACAACGAACCCTATTCTTAATCCCAGACTATTAACACTTAGGTCAGCCTTTTGAGCAAAAGGTGCTGATCCAAAGAGACCCGATTAGTCTGCAGCAGCTACCTGGTTCAAGGGAAAAAAAACAATAACGAGCGCATAGGGTATATCCTAATAAAAGCATTCTTTATGTGGTGACGAATATGCACAAATGAGACATGTAAAGCAGATTGGGAGACAAACCTATGGAAGAAGAGCAAGATGGACAACATGGTCTGGTCAATGTTGCTGTTGCAGATTCCCTCATTGAGCAGGAAGCAGGGGTCCCTCACAACCGACTCCAGGGAGTCCTGGCGCATGATGTTATTCAGCTTGTCCGTGTTGAGGTTTTGGTACATCAGCTGGTTGCGGAGTTGGCGGAAGTGACTGACACTGGGGCTCGTGGGACTGGCCAGCGTCGTGCTGAGGCCCTGAGACAGCGAGTCATCACAGCCGTTGGCCAGGTCCAGGCAGCAGCTGCAGCAGTCCAGGCCGATGGGTGAGCGACATTCATCGTCTGACATCTTGGAGGACAGGTGGATCAGGAGGTGCCAGTATGGGAGTTCCAGACAAGGACATGAAAAGTAAATGCAAAGTCAGGAAAAAAGTCAATATTGTGCTGGCATTACTCAGCTCTCGCAGAGCAACAGAAAGGGAAAGAACCTGCCTTACCGTCACGCCTGCAGTCCAGGACCAAAATGAGGTGTGGCAGCAGGTTCAAGTCTTCCCTGAGAAGTGCAGTCCCACCGGGCCACTTTGCCTGCTCCTATCCTTGTATCTGCCCTCCTGCGGCTCTGTTGCGTTTAGCCTTTTGTCTCGGGCCAACACCGCTGCTGTGCTTTCCTACTGTTGCAGGAGAAAGAGTGAACACCCCCCTTCCTTAAAACACAAACATGCTCTCACACACATTCAGCAGGAGTGCACTTGAAAGCAGCACGCAGAAGCTACTTGCTGCTTATCACTTTTTTTCCTTGCACTTTTTTTTTTTTTTTTTCAGTTGCGCTTGAGAACACAGAGGGAAGAAGCAAAGGCAAGCTGGTGACGAAGAGGGCGGGGAAACCACTGTGATTGGTACAAAGCAAGACTGTTAACATGCGCCAGGGCCCTCCTCTTTTAGGTTTGAGCCAAGCTCTGTGCACATTGGGGAAGGGAGACAGCAAGGGAGGGAACATTTTTGAGCATGCTGTAAACGTGCAGCAAAAGACCTGCCATGCTGACAGCGTGAGGAGTGGCTTGAGGGAACACGCACAAAACCACATGAGCATGAATTCATTGCTGAGCTGTGAAAATAAGAGAGGGGAAAAAAACTAAAGACATAACATGCACTTAAAAAAGGCTTTATTTAGTACAGAATACAGTACAGGTAGTACTATTTTGGTGAATATAGTACGGGTACTTTCTTCAATAACTGGGCCTTTTCCAATTGTGCAGCAATTTGTCTTCACAATAATAATGATGCTGACTTTTTTTTCTTGGATGTCAGATGTTAATTGAATAGGCTTTATTTGAAGAATGATATAGGTCACAGTAGTGTTGAATGCAGTGGTAGGCCATCAGAGTCATCAAGGACTGACTTACATTTCCAAGCACTGAATCAGATTTACAACCTTAAAAAAATAACGTGTTTGATGAGATTGTATTCATTTCTGTCCAACAGTCGGCAGTATCTTCATGTCATAATGTTTTATCTTGGCTGCACTGCTTCTGGTTACAGTGCTAAATGTACAGTATGATCAATTTTGTCCAGTCAGATTTCAGGCTCTTTGCGCTGCATTCAGAATCAGGTGTTCTGATTATGTCATTGAAACTATTAGCAATGGGATCATTTCAAAAACCAATCATATGTCAAATTCATCCTGAAAGAGAAAGTGAGCTGGCACACTCGGTGATGGCAGCCTTTCAGTCTTCCGATTGGTTGGTCAGAGCAAAACTTGTAATAGCCAAGTTCAACTAGCCAAACCTGTCTGCAGTGAGTTCCACACAGTAGATTTAATCATCAGCAAGGTAAAGTTATATGTTGTTATATCACACACATCAACCCAGCAGCACGGCATCACTGAGGTGGTAGAGTGGCCAACCGAAAAGTTGTGGGTTCAACCATGTCAAAATGTCCTTAGCAAGTTACTGCACCGCCAGTTGCTCCTTGTTGTGTATTATCGGCAGGTGAATGAGAAGATCATGTGAAAGCACTTTGAAGATAGAAAAGTGCTACTGTACACAAATAAAAGCGAAGGCGTGTGGGGAACTAATTAAGTTAAATTTAACCCTTGTGGACCAAAACATCCCATAACAGGACTGTTGACGTACAAACTAAAATGATGTCATGATCTATTAACATGTTGAAGGCGCTAACTTGTCCATATTGAATAGTCCAAATTCAATGTTTTTGTTTTTTACTTATATGCAGATGATAGTTACTTATACCCATAGCACAATACTGCTTTTTATTGCTTTGATGTCCATAGAGGGCACCAACCTCAATAAGTAAATAGAAACTATATATGTATGGATAGGTCTGACGCCACTGAACATCTTGAGTGGTCGCAAGAAAAAAAAGGATTCAGAAATGACTTTGATATTACACTTTAAAGCCACCATTCCATTGTGGTGCCTTTGTCCGATGTGTCGTTAAAAAAAATCAAAGCACAAGAATTAACTTGATCAGGATCGTTATCAGGCTTCTGCAAATCTTGCTGTTGAGATGATGACTTGAATCAGGTGTGTTAGAGGAGGGAAACATCCAAAACGTGCACGATAGCGATCCTTGAGAACCCGACATGGCCATCCGTAGATTAGAATGTCGAAGTGTACCTAATCTCGTCAATATCTGATTTACCTTTGCATTCCAAGATTAATTATTCAATGAAACATTATGGACTGTGCTTGTTTTGCTAGTACCGGGCAAATTGAGTCTCTGAGCTCTCTTCTGGTTGGTTACAAATTGCTCAATTTTGTTTTCGCTTGTCATCTAGTTTCACATTGGATAAGAGAAAGTCACACTAGTACAGACAAATGCTTCAAAAGCCTTGTAAATGACACACAAAGTCATTATTTGACGGACCTGTCTGCAGATGGCTGCTCATGGTGGAGGAGATTGACAAGATAATTGCCTGTAGTATGTGTCTCTCCGAGGCATGTTGCAGTGACAGCCCCACAATGCAACAACGGGGAGCGTGGGATCAATTAATCAGAGAAAATGACTGACAATACAGTATACAGTAGAGTGTGAGGATACACGCTGTGGGTGAGGTGGACTATTTCAAGCCGACACTTCCCTCTTGTGGTTACTTGGTGACATAGCAATGTGTCAAACATCGCCTGGATGCCTTCATTATAAAACA